>CM036540.1:1007892-1112892 GCA_020745685.1 Tautogolabrus adspersus | reverse complement strand
GTTTTGCTTTCTTTCTTTCAGTATGAAAAACAGGTCGACTGACTTTTATACCTCCCCCATGTGTCCTTCTACTCACATATTGTTCTCTGATCCTGTGACTTGTAACACTTCTTTGAACCTGTTTGTTTTCACCTGGTACTCCTTTAAAAAGGGGGCTGGGTTAGTTAAAGAAGAACATCTGTCTGGTGCACAGTGTGTTTTCTGGTGCGCAGCAGCTGTGAGTGTGAGCTGTGTTTTCCTTGCAGCCTCCATTCGGCTGCAGTGTGCTGATTTGTCCTGCAGGGGGCTCTGTTTAGCTGTGTGCTCTCTGGCTACATGTCAGGGCTCTGTGCTGCTGGCTGCAGTAGTGATGTGTTGTTGAGGACTGGCTGCTGGAGTCACTGGGTTACAGTGCACTCAGTGAACCTCTAGGTGTCACTCCTTATCTAGCTGAGGGAGGGCTCTCTGTCAGAGCCAGAGCCCCTCTGCTGCCCTCTCAGCAGCTTCAGCAGCACAGTACCTCCATCAACGACTCGGATCCTTTGTGTTCAAACAAATCAAGAGGCTGGATGATGTCTGACAGGGTGCATAGCCGCTCTGAGGATCTCTGTGCTGAAAAACCATCGCGGCTGAATCGCGTTGTTTAGTTTCTGTAGAAAAACTTTCTCGTGTGAGCAGGAGAGAGACGGCAAACTATGAACCTCAATGTGCTGAGGAGACGTAGAAGACTCAAGGCGGGTTTAAACTGGTGATGGGTCTGGCCTATAAGTAAACTGCATGTGGTCGAATCAAATCACGGTGCTGGTTCGTGATCATAGAGACAAACTAAACATTGCACAAACCTGGATCTACACTGTCGTCATTGATTATCTTTAATTAAGGATATCATATCAAATGTAGATTCAAAGCACACACACAGAGGTATGAGTATATTATTTTTTATTGTGTGCCGCCCTCGCTCTCCACAAGAATCCACAAAGACGAGTGTCCATTAAGTCAAGAATATAGCGATGTTTACATATCATCATCGTGACCAATCAAAAAGAAGCACGATACAAAAGACAGTTTAAATAGTAAGAATGTCGATCGCATGTCAAAGTTTGATTCCACGTGTTTGTACTCAACATGCATCATAAATATAAAAATAGACTTCTGATTAACGTATTTACACTTTTTTATAAATATAAGAATACAAATGTATTTTTAAAATACAAAGATAAATACAGTCACATAGTGTACATTGTGTACCAAACCAGCAATAACAAACATTTTTGGATATTTAGCATTCACAAAACACAGTTATTACATTAGAAATGCAACTTTAACGACACTTGCACGTCTTGTTTTTTTTCTCGGTTCATATTTCACGTTTCTTTTGGCCGCTCTTAGTCAGTGAACGGTGAATAATAAATAAAGAAGCAGGACGTCTAGCTCTGCCGGACGTCCTGTAACAGTTTGTTGATCTCGGCCACCAGCTCGCTGGCGTCCACCAGCTCGTGTCGGCTGTCACTGCGTTTGCCCTGAAGGTGGCTGAGCACCGAGTCAAAATCATCCTCCTCATAGTTCTCTGGGATCTCCTCCATGGCTGGCAGCCACTTGGAGGAGGGCCCAGGGAGCGGCACTGACACCTGCACCGGAGCCGGTGCGGGCTGCACCAGAGTGGGGCTGACCAGGGCAGTAAGCAGAGGGCTGCTGTGGGGTTTAGGGGCATGGCTGCTGTTCTGGGGGCTGTTTTTTGGCGCCTGAGAGCCCTTAAGGCATCCACTCTGGGAGCCCAGCTTGGTGCTGGGTTTCAGGGTGTGGTAGCTGCCCCCCTGGTGGTGCCCTGATGGGCCAATGCTGCTGCCCGGGTTCTGGAAGTGGGTGTTGGCAGCCCAGGCTGCAACGCCCTGCTGGTGGACGGAGGGGTTAGATTTTCCGGGGAGGTGGCCTCTCCTTCGGTCTAAAGATCCGGTCATAGGAACCCCCACTCCACTCAGACTTGTCGCCTTCTGGGTCTCGTTGACCTGGACGTACGAATCCAGACCCTGAGGAAGTAACCGCTGGAACACGCTGCTCATCTCAGACAGCAGCGACGTGGTCCCACACAGGTCTTCATCTCCGGCCTCTCCCCTCCTGTCCTGTCCCCCCTCCTCCTCATCGCCGTCCTCGCTGCACAAGTCCTTGCCGAAGGTGGAGAAGCTCTGGTTGCGGGTGGGGCCAGTGTCAGTGCAGGGCTGAGGGGTCTTTTCCTGGGAGAGCTCAGTGGCTTGGCGAGCTTCCTCCCCAGGGATGTAGAGGTTGCTGCGGTAGTCGGATGAGGACGATGCAGGCGAGGCTAGGGGGGGCATCCAGCACTGGTCCGAGTGACCCAGGACACGACACTCCTCTGTGCACAGCCTCATCGCTGCAAAGAAAGACACAAGTGTCATAAGTAACAGGAATACTGAGCCATTCATGAAAACACTTTATGCAGGAAAGGATAGAAAAGGACGTCAGCATTAAAGGCAGCGCGTAAACTCAAGTGGACTTCGAGATAAACCCTAAAAGGTGGGAACCAATGGATCTCTTTCTTTTGATGATCAGCTGTTGAAATATCGTATCACTTAATCTGAGTTCAGATTTAAAGAAAAGTGAATGTCTGCAGGATTTATCTGGTCCACATGAACAGATCCCACATTAGGTCCCTCCCCCACCGCCTGAGATATTAATATAACCACACCTCCATTGCACTAAAGAGCCATGCATAGATTTAAATTAAGGTCGACAACATTTGACTCCTTTAATACTTTTAGATAGCACACATTTTAAAATGATAAGTCAAAGCTAACTTGTTCATCATCTACATTCGATGTGATAGATGAACCTCAAACACAGAAGAGTTAATAACAGCTCTGTGCTTCAGATTCTTCGTGTTATTTTCATGCATTAAGAGATGTGCAGATGATTTCTGTCATCATGGCTCCACGCTGTTGCTCCTCCTAGCTGCCTGTCGTCGGCTGTTTGTGTGTCTCTGAGAACGAGGTGCGATTCTGCCTCTAATTAGTGTGAACGGCTCTCTGCAGGAGCCCTGCCTGCTCCACTACCTTCCAATGTGTTTACCACGGAGAGACAATCGAGCGAGGCCGATCGATGCACATTACCCATTCAGAAAAACTCCTCCTCTAAAAGGCCTGAATTTTTCTCTTTCAAGTCGCTGTTTTCAATTTTAAATCTTCAAATAGAAAATCTCTGAAGAATAAATTAGACAAATCAAATATGCCAACTTAAAGCCTTCATTAAAGGAGCGCCGCGCCTTTCAGTCGTGCCATTGAGGGACTTCATTATCGCCTCATTAACATGAAAGGAACATTTATAATACATCTTAGAGCAGATGAAAAGTGCGTTTGGGTGCACTGGAAGGGAAAGAAACAGCACGGGGGATGATCTACTGATGAAAGGCAGAAATACAAGATTTAACTGCACTGATTTGTGTAGAAATGAGAAAAGAGAACACAAGAGGCAAACATTGACTGATAGTCTGTATGTGTGACTGAATGAAGGTCTGCATGTGTGACTGACTGACTGAAGGTCTGCATGTGTGTGTGACTGAAAGTCTGTATGTGTGTGTGACTGAAGGTCTGTATGTGTGACTGACTGACTGACTGACTGAAGGTCTGTATGTGTGACTGACTGACTGACTGACTGAAGGTCTGTATGTGTGACTGACTGACTGACTGACTGAAGGTCTGTATGTGTGACTGACTGACTGAAGGTCTGTATGTGTGTGTGACTAACTGACTGACTGACTGACTGAAGGTCTGCATGTGTGTGTGTGTGTGACTGACTGAAGGTCTGTATGTGTGTGTGACTGAAGGTCTGTATGTGTGACTGACTGACTGAAGGTCTGTATGTGTGACTGACTGACTGACTGACTGAAGGTCTGTATGTGTGACTGACTGAAGGTCTGCATGTGTGTGTGACTGACTGACTGACTGACTGAAGGTCTGTATGTGTGACTGACTGAAGGTCTGCATGTGTGTGTGACTGACTGACTGACTGACTGACTGAAGGTCTGCATGTGTGTGTGTGTGTGACTGACTGACTGACTGAAGGTCTGTATGTGTGACTGACTGAAGGTCTGCATGTGTGACTGACTGACTGAAGGTCTGTATGTGTGTGTGTGTGTGTGTGTGTGTGTGACTGACTGACTGACTGACTGAAGGTCTGCATGTGTGACTGACTGACTGAAGGTCTGCATGTGTGACTGACTGACTGACTGAATGTCTGCATGTGTGACTGACTGACTGAAGGTCTGCATGTGTGACTGACTGACTGAAGGTCTGCATGTGTGACTGACTGACTGAAGGTCTGCATGTGTGACTGACTGACTGAATGTCTGCATGTGTGACTGACTGAAGGTCTGCATGTGTGTGTGGCTGACTGACTGACTGACTGAATGTCTGCATGTGTGACTGACTGACTGAAGGTCTGCATGTATGACTGACTGACTGAAGGTCTGCATGTGTGACTGACTGACTGAAGGTCTGCATGTGTGACTGACTGACTGAAGGTCTGCATGTGTGACTGACTGACTGACTGACTGAAGGTCTGCATGTATGACTGACTGACTGACTGACTGAAGGTCTGCATGTGTGACTGACTGACTGAAGGTCTGCATGTGTGACTGACTGACTGAAGGTCTGCATGTATGACTGACTGACTGACTGACTGAAGGCCTGCATGTGTGACTGACTGACTGACTGAAGGTCTGCATGTGTGACTGACTGACTGACTGAAGGTCTGCATGTGTGACTGACTGACTGAAGGTCTGCATGTGTGACTGACTGACTGACTGAAGGTCTGCATGTGTGACTGACTGACTGAAGGTCTGCATGTGTGACTGACTGACTGACTGACTGAAGGTCTGCATGTGTGACTGACTGACTGACTGACTGAAGGTCTGCATGTATGACTGACTGACTGAAGGTCTGCATGTGTGACTGACTGACTGAAGGTCTGCATGTGTGACTGACTGACTGAAGGTCTGCATGTGTGACTGACTGACTGAAGGCCTGCATGTGGAAACCTCAATCCAGTCGCCTTAAAAAGAGTGATCATTTGTTGTGGTTTCTTTCAGAGCTCCAGGCTGCAGGGCTCGCTGACGTTTGTGGGTTTGTTTACTTGAGAGCTTTTTTTTTTTTAACAAACTTCATCTTCTTTTATATCTGATAAGAATCGGGGGGGGGGGGGAAGCGACAACGAGAGCTGCAGACACATAGACTCGTCTTAAAGGGACATTACACACGATACTGGCTCACAGATATTGAGGAAGAACACGGAACAAACAGCACACACACAACATGTGGTTAATGCGACACAAACCCTCCGTGAACAACCCTGATGACATCACAATGACATCATCAGTCCATTGGCTGACACACAGGGTGTCATAGAGCTGCTGTGGTTCTGAACATGATGGAGTCTCAGCCTTCGTTCACTCTGCCTGCAGGCGAACTCTCTGTTTACTCCTTGTTCATTATGCACACAGAACTGGGTCAGACTCGACGGGGAGAATATTTAGAACCACACTCGTAGACAAACAGAGCTCTGAGCAGCCGTGGATGAATGTCCAACCGGCTCACCTTTGACTCTGTGATTTTAAGTCTTGATGTGGTCTGAGCTCAGGGTTTCAGTCAGTGGCTGGACCTCTGAGCCGACGTGTAAACCTCACAGCTCATGAGCTTTATTTACAGCACACAGATCTTAGAAAACCGTGTGGAGGGATTTAGAAATAATTCATCAGTTTGTTTGACCTTTAACCCCCCCATCGGTCGAGTCCCATTGTTAGCTCATACAGCACTTACACACATCTCTGTGGGTTTGTATGGAGTCGTAGTGGTTATCCTAGTTTAGCATCGAGCCTGGAAAGAGTCAGAAATGGTTCCACCTGACGTAAAGACGCCATTTTTTATGTGTAGTAACTTGTTTGTTTACAAACGTTGACAGCAGTTAATCTCCGGATAGTTGCTGCTGCATCCGGTTGTTGTTTATGAAACTAAATGAAATAATGGAAGCTAAAACATCTGCATGTTTTTATCTGTGGGGCTCCAGGAGGAGAGGCGGGGAAGCTAAGCTCGACTAAACACAACGTGACTCCAGCTCTGAAGCGTCTGTAACACCCAACAAGGGATTGATCATAATCCTCTAATCTCACACTCACAGAGAGAAAGAGAATCAGTGTATGAACCCCAGCCTCACATATTCTTTCTAAAAACTCAAAGAGAGAACGAGAGCTCGGACTGAGTGTCACACATTTACTGTCATTTGGATGATTTAGGGACGTTTTTAAGGGTTTCTTGAGTTTGCAGCGTTTGGAGCCTGGTGCTGTGATCCTGATAAAATACTGTCTGAAATCTTCTGCATGGAGATGAGCTGCAGACAAAGAGTTTACTTTCTACCTGGTCCCCCCGCCCCCCCTGAGCTGCCGTTTTCAGCCATAATGACAGGGCAGCGACTAAATGCTGCTCAGAATCCTCCTGGCTGCAGTGGACACGGGGGCGGGAGGCGGGGTGAACGTACAGAGCGAGAGAGGTGAGCTCTGAGATGTAATTATGCTCTTCAGGGCTTAATCATGAGCGCAACTCTGTGCCGACTCCATAGCAACTGTTCGTCACATGGCAATTAAAGGCTTCCTTTTCATCAGGAGAGCAGAAGGGCTTCAGTTTGGACGGCTGAAAGTGAAGGCTGGAAGGTGGGAAAAGGAGAGTTACTAACGAGCCCAGCTCCCCCACAAAGATATGAAGAGAGCAAGGGAGGAGTGAGGAGGTGTTAGTGATGAGATTGTCTGCCCGTCTGGGTCGACTTTAATTGGGATGTAGCTCAAACGCAGAGAGGAGTGATGTCTGTGTGGGAAGCTGGTTGGAAAGACGCGGGAGCTCTGGGAAGAGAGGGATGGCATGATGAAGGAAGCTGCTGCAGCTCTGTGTGACGGCTGCGAAGACAGGCCCAGAGTTTTACTGAGTGCCACTGTTTCCTACTCAGCTAGTCTGTGAAAGCTGCCAGGTGTGTGCTGCTCTAGGTGATGGGAATATAACTGTGGGGTCAATCGTCGTTCAACAGCAGTTCAGAGGTCTGTGGGGGGGGGCAGGCCATGCAGAGGGACAGAATTAAGCGGAGGATGATCACCTGAGCTCTCTGCACAGATATCTCAAACACTGATGTGAAACTCGATGACGGAGGATCATTCACAAACCTGCAGGCCGATGCACATGCAGAAACTTGTAATGCCAAACAGGAAACACATGCAGGATATGCTGAAAACGTGCTGGGTTACAGATCAAATGAGCATGATGATGTACTTCCTGTGAAACAAACCCAGGTGTTTCATTCAGAATTTAGGAGTTTGAGGAGAAAGAAGACGGGCTCAGGTTGGTTTATGGTCTAGAAGAGGAGCCGAGACTTTCTGTTTTAATTAAACACCCAAACTAAAAGAGTCCAGGGTCGTCGTCTTTAGACTTCCGGCGTGTGGCCTTACAGTCATTTTACGATATAACGACTTTGTTTCTTTGCATGTTTCATTGATAAACTGTCATACTCATTAATGATGACCGCAAAGTCGTGTTAAAGAGGAGATAACACTGACAGATATCCACATAGCTGGTGTGTTTTTAGGAGGCTGGTCGTGGATTTGGTCTCATTATTGATTGACTGGTGACGTCCAGGAGAGAGATACTTCAGGGTCAGCGTGGACCAGAGGACAAACTTTTTACCATAACACCATACAGCATGAAATACTGCATAAATATGACTTTTAAATCATCTCATATAGAATTTAAAATGTCTTATTTAAAGGAATTATTCATGCCTTCATGAAGAATACATTGAGCACACTAAAAAAAGAGCTCAGCCTTAGTGTTCATCGTGTCGCCTCTAGGGGGGGTTAAAACTCAAAGGTTGACCGCTTGCTTCAGCCTGGTTGGGGCAGTGACTGAGCACAGCTGATGAGCCCCCTGATAAACCTGTTGGTCTTTGAGAGCTGGCCATTAGTGGACTCTGAGTGAACATCTCTTGTTATGTGTGTGGTTCCCACCTTCATAACGTCCAGATTTCCTCCTTACTGACTTCTGGTGAAAACATTGAACTGAACGTCTGTTGTTTCAGGCTGCTAAGCTCTAAATTGGTTTCATTGTTAGTACTAATAAAGCTGATTTTAGAAACATACCGGACAAGTTAAGTGGTTAAAGTTCTGCACTCTAGATTGAGATGCTGAAGCTCAGCAGAGAGGATGATGGGATATGAAGGGAGGGGTGTCGGGGTGTGGTGGATGTGGGGCTGGGGGTGTACCTGCATGCGTTCTGTGCTGGCCATCAGGGGCATATATCTCAGTAAAGCCCTCACCAAGGAGCCGGTCCATGGGGGACTCCCTGCCGGGCTCATAGTCGCTGTCCCCGGCTTCACTGTCTCCACGGCCGCTGTCCTTCAGGCTGAACTTATCCATCTCGTTCAGGGCGTACCTTCACACACACACACACACACACAGATGTTTGAACCACTCCTCAGAGATAACCACACCATCATCGACTGTAATATCATCAAAGGGTTCAAGGGAAGCAAGGCCACTGATGGATAATAAGGTGCAAAGAGAGGCAGGCAGCGCTCTGCAGGAGAGGTTTTACATACTATTATGCAAATGAGAAGAAACTGAGCGTACACTTTGACTCTAAACCAATAAGCTTCTGAAAACAGGTAAAACCACGCTGCAAACACTGAGACCTGAGCAAGTGTATACGTCTAAATTTAAGAGAAAAACATCCCGTTACACTTAATATAATCCACGCTGACCTGACAATCCACATGAACATCTTATTTCAGGAATAACAGAATGAGCCGTGAAGTGCTCTTCTGAGATGTACAGACTCGTTTGGATAGAGACTTCTCATTTCATTACACTTTGATAGAATCAGCTCGCTGCATTAGCTGATTTTTACTCATTATAAGCACTTCAGGCTTAATTTTGTGTTTTTTATATCCTGAAATAAGATGCGTATGTGGATATTTTTAACAAGAAAAGAAACGCATGCACTCGGTAAGGTAAGGGCTGAATTTTTGTAGTGCATGTGGAAACGTTTCAACACAAAGGACTGAGCATGTGCGTTACCTGTAGCTGCGGGTGTATTTGTTGCCTCTGAAGCAGGGTCGTGGCTGGTACTGGCCCTGATGGAGCATGGACAGAAGCTGTGAGACTTGCTACCATCCCAAGAGAAACCAACAAAAAGGACAAAACAAAAAGAAAAAGACAAAAATAAAGGAAAAAATGAAGAGGGGGAATGAATGGAGTCAAACAAGCAAGGCCACAAGACAATGTTTGGGGGGTGGGGGGGTAGCATGAATCGGTGACTTGCTTCTTTATGTGATGGTCAACAAAAATATGATACAAAGAGCTGAAGGCAACAGAATGTGGAGCGAGGGATACATTCAGAGCAAACACGGAGTATAAGAGGAATCAAACATGACTTTTAAAAATTACAAACATTTATCATCAAATGTTTTAAACACTAACGCTCCGTGTTTATACTGTTAGCGCTCACTGAACGTCTGAATACACGTCTGACAGAGACTCTTACCTCGACGGGAGGGGTGGCATGGGCCAATTCCAGAGCAAAGCTCTCCGGAACGTGATTGGAGGAGATGGTGACTAGGCTGTTGAGGGACTGGCGGCTGTGATGGCTCTGTCTGCTCCCCAGGGTGCCCCCCCTGTCAGGTGTCGGGGAGGCTGAGGGGGAGCGCGGGTGGGCTCTAACGGGCAGGGTTCCGTTGACGGTGGGGACCAGGGTGATGTCGGCCTTGTGGATCTGCCGGGCGGGCTTCTTGGGGTGGTTCTGGTAGCTGCTCTCTGCCACCCGGCAGTTGTAGTTGTGTCTGGGGTCTTTCTTCTCCCGGCTACAGCGGGCGGTGGCAAACATCACCATGACGACCAGCAGCAGAGCACAAACGGCGCCCAGAGAGATGATGACGATAAGGGAGAGGTCCAGGGGGCCCTGGCTGGAGCCGGTGGGGTAGAGAGGGGGGAGGACATCCATGGTCTCCTGCAGAGAGAGGCGGAGAAGCGCCGTGGTCGACAGCCGGCTGGTGCCCCTGTCCGTCACTTCCACCCTGATCTCCATCACGTCCTTTGGAGCCTGCTCCAGGCTGGCGTTGGTCCTGAGTTCACATCTGCGTGCGTCCATCACAAAGAGTCCATCTTCGTTGCCGCCGATGATGGCACAGCTCATCTCTCCGTTGGCACCAGCATCCCGGTCGGTGACTTTAAACGCGGTGATCAGCTGACCCGGTGATGCGAACTTCCACACGGGCAGCTCTGCGGTGTGATTCCTGAGGGAGGGGGAGTGGATGATTGGCGGGTTGTCATTTTCATCCAAAACGGTCAGCAGGACAGTGGTGTTGGTCGACAGCGCGGGGTTTCCTCCGTCACGTGCTTGAACGGTGAAGGCGATCCGGCTGACGTCTTCGTGGTCGAAGCTGCGTAAGGCGTAGATTGCGCCATTGGATGGGTCGATTGTGACGTAGGTGGAGATTGGGCTCCCCTGGACCAGAGCGTCTATGACGGTGTAGGTGACTTGGCCGTTGGTGCCCAGGTCTGGATCTGAGGCCACCACCGTCATCAGGTAGGCTCCAGGAGAGTTGTTCTCCGACTTAAAGACCTCGTAGCGGCTCTTCTCGAAGCTCGGAGGATTGTCATTGTCATCGAGCACCTGCACTGTGAAGTGTTTTATGGTGGAGAGGCTGGGGGAGCCGCGGTCCTCGGCGATGACGGTCAGACTGTACTCTGACCTCTTCTCGCGGTCCAAAGACACGTTAGTGAGGATCATGAAGTTTTTCTCGTAGGTCCTCTGCAGTCTGAAGTGTCCGTGTCCGTGCAGCCTGCACACCACCTCGCCGTTCAGCCCCGTGTCGCTGTCGTCAACACGCACCAGAGCGATGAAGGTGTCCACGGGGGCGCCCTCTGAAATATAGGCCACCTCCTCTTTGCCCGGTGTCATCAGGTTGATATTTATCTCCGGTTTGTTGTCGTTCACGTCCACCACCTTCACCACAATCTTACACAGTCCAGGAATGGAATTAGGGCCTAAATCCTGAGCCTGGATATCCAGCTCGAAGGAGGCAGTGGTCTCATAATCCACTTTTTTGATCAGCGTGATGTGACCGTTTTCTGGGTTTATCTTAAAGGTTTCCAAGATCTTTGGAGGGACATGGCTGCTGAAGGAGTACACTATTTTCCCATTAGTGCCCTCGTCTGGATCCGTGGCGTTTAAATCAATGATCAGAGTCCCGAGGGGGGAGTTCTCCAGCAGATTGATGATATAAGCTTGCTCGTCAAACGCTGGGCTGTTGTCGTTTGAATCGGAGATGCTGATCTTGAGCAGAGTGGAGCCAGACTTCGGGGGAACACCGTTATCCGAGGCAGTGAGCTGCAGCTGGTAGCTGGACTGCACCTCCCGATCCAGCTCCCTCATCACCACCAGCTCCGCGTACTTGGCCCCGTCCGTCCGCGTCCTCACCTCGATCTTAAAGAAGTTATTGGGGGTCAAAGAGTACGTGTGCAGGGAGTTCTCCCCGACATCTGCATCCACGGCGCCGTCCAGCGGAACGCGCGTCCCTACGGATGCGCTCTCGGAGATCTCGATGGGGACGATGGCGCGGGAGAAGTGCGGGGAGTTGTCGTTAATATCCAGCACCTCCACCTCCACATGGAACAGCTGCAGGTACTCCGTCGGGAGAGTGACCACGTCGAATTCAATCGAGCAGTTCAAGTTTTTCTCACAGAGCTTCTCGCGGTCGATTTTAGTGCCAATACTGATCTCCCCGTCCTCCTCCCGGACGTTCAGGAACGGAGTGCTCCCCCGCTGCATAGCGCGGAACCGAAAGGTCAGAGAACTCGGTAGTTTGGATAAAACCCCGGAAACATCCTCTTTAAGCCGTGCAATAACCGTGCCCACTTTCTGCTCCTCGTAAACTTTATATTTCAGAGTCTTACCGGAGGCGCCGTGCAGGAGCGCGACCAGAAGCACAAGCTTGAGGAGTCCCGAAGAGAAAAGATTTCCTTTGGTTTGGATCATTTTCGCCCCCATCTCCTGCGCGCTCACTGTGGTCGATTACTTCCACAGAGGGGAAAAAACCGGGGAAAGAATGTGCGTCCTCTAGATATGTGTCATGATAAATCCTCCGTCTCCGCTGCTGCTGCTCACCATCCGCAGAGAAAAACTCCGGAAATGATTCAGAAATAAATAAAGGAATACAAATAAATAAAAGTTTTCTTGTCTTTTTAAAAGCTTGGCACACATCCACAAAGCGCGGCGCTCTTTTCCTGCGGTCAGATCTGTTGCATATATCGACATATGCCCGTCGCCCCGTGTGTGCGCCCGTGAATGAGTGAGAGTGAGTGTCTGAGCGAAGAAAAGGCGCAGCTTTCGCCCGGTCTGTGTGTGAGAGTGAGAGAGCGACACAGAGAAAGAGGGAGAGAGAGAGAGAAGGAGGATGAGGGAGGGAGTGTGTCTGTGTGCGCGCGCCCCGCTCTGCCCGCCCCGCACCCAAACTGCGTCTCTTTTCCACACAAACCCCCCCTCCCCCCCCTCCTCCTCCTAAATCACCAGAATGGCCTCCTTCAAGCAGCACAGGAGGGACTATTGATGGCAGCCCCCCCCCCCCTCCCCCAGCTCAGAGGACACCCCGGTATTAAAAGTGTGCCACAACAATCGGCCGGAGGAGGAATTATTCGGGGCTCACACACTCTGAACAGAGGCATGCGCACACTGACCCTCGGCAGACTTACATTGTTGTACTTTCAATTCACAACGTGTGCCAGCTCGGCTCTTTGTCATGTGTGCATAAAGTTGGTGTTCTCTGAATAATCATTAAGAAGGAAACATGAGGAGGGGATGAGCAGCGCAAGGACATTTTAAATCATCTTCCATAGTTTCTCACGATCTTATCCTTCCTAAAAAACTTTGGATTTCCGTCTTTTTGTGGCTTGTAGCACACAGCTTCATTTCATCCACATGATCTGCTCTTTGCAGGACGCACAGTCCACAGGCTGCTCTTTGGTTCACTATAATTTCACAGTCTGTCCAGCTTTAAATTGGAGCCCTGACATGTCTGAAGCCGAGTCTGTGTAGTTCAGTATCAGTGCTCACAGAGACCATTAACATACTGCTGTGCAATCATTATAGGAACTGAACACCAGAGAGTTTTCTTCACTTCATGACCTGATTATTAAAACATCTTCTTCTTGGCTTGTGAAGATATTTAAACAAACTCAGGCTCTTTTGTTCTGGGTCATGATTGGACAGGAAATCAGGAATTAGTTTATGAGACGTGTTGAAATATACTTTAGTGCATCAGTTTAAAAAAATCCTCCGCTGCCCTTACGATTTGTCTCTCCAGAAGAGACGGGCATTTCTAACAAGTGATGGACGTTTATTTCAATGTTCCTTCATCTTTTCGCTCTGAAACACAAGTTTGAAAGATCTTTGGCTCATTCCCGGATCAATAATCACCAACGGAACATTGTCTGTACATAAACAACATCATCATCAGAGTGAGCCGCAGCTACAACCTGATGTCTGTCAGTACAAGCTGTAGCTTCGACCTGTTGTCCATCAGTATTAGCCGTAGCTATGACCTGTTGTCCATCAGTATTAGCCGTAGCTATGACCTGTTGTCCATCAGTATTAGCCGTAGCTATGACCTGATGTCCATCAGTACGAGGCGAAGCTACAATAATCACAGGTCAGTGTAAGAAGTCTGCAGCTCGTATGACACTCTGAAGCTCACAGTCTGACTCATTTGGGTTATAAAAGAGGCGTCTGATTTGAAGAATAATGTTCTGTTGATGATTATTATTGAATCTGTGAACATCTTTCTAACTTTACCAAAGTCTGACACACTCTCTCTCTCCTTTTCTCTCTCAGGGTTAAAGTTCAGCTCTCCTCCTGTTGCTGTTTAATCACATTTTATTGAAGCCTACATCTCCTGATTGGACCAAATCAGCAGCCTGCGAGCTCACAGTGTCTCAGAGAGCAAACAAGCGGGCGCACTGAGCTTTATGAGAGGAGCATGAGGCCATCTGGCCCGCGCCTCAGACAACCCAAACCTGCAATTACCATCTATTGAGAGCCCGCCGCCCCCAGGCCGACACACACCAAGAGAGAATCAGCCCCAGAACACGTCAGATAAAAATCTAATCTCCTCCTCATACTGCGGTGGAAACAGTGATCCGGGAGTTTCGTATGGAGGAGAAATGAGCGGCGTTGTGAGCGCTTTGGACGGACTTTATGTGGACGTCAGAGAGGCCGCTGTTTGTCAGAGGAGGAGGAGAGGATGAAGATCCAACAGGCTGATACGTCTTTTCATGTCATGTGTTAATCCATACACTGATCAAATGTATTAAAGGTCACATTTCTACAGTCCCCCCCCCCATCAGTGGCAGAGTAATGAGTGTCTCTGTGCAGACTCTCAATAAGCTTCATTTGGAGTGCCAGTCATATCTGATAACCGCAGCGCTGATTGGTTTCAAAAGAGTCAACTATCTGGGGACGGCATCTCTGAGAGGATGCGTCTCTGTGATGGATTTTATCTGCATTTTAAATTCCTATGTGTGACCCGTGGGAACGGGCTCTCTGCGCCGCCATCTGTCTCTGAGCAAACACATGGACATCAGCTCCGAGCGGTAAATACACACACTGATGCTGAATGACTCTGCAAGGGCAGAGTGTCCAATCAGAGCGAACGTTTAAGAAGCTCATTTCATGTTTTATGAAGAACCGGGCACTGTCACGGACGTCATGGGTGCTCAGACTGGAAGTGTCTGATATTTGTGTGATAACTCAAATAATCATAATCTGAAGATGTTTTCACACATGAAAATGTCACACAGACCCTGACATTTTGCTGTTCACACACGTCCGTCAAAGATAGACGAGATGAGAGGAGGGGTCTCAGGAGACGAGACGCAAACAGAACAACGTGAAAGTGGCATACGAAGCAACAGAGTCCTCTATACGACACCATAATGAGAATATTTGTCTTTCTATCAATGCTACGTGTAGTTCAACAGAATCACAATCTGAACTAAAGAGTGGAGAAGAACATACTGGAGAACAGGAAACAGAATGCAGCAGGTTCATTAGAGCACGGAGATCGTAAAGGTGGCGTGCAGACAGTCTATGGTCGTGCAGCAATCACAGGAATAAATGTCACCACCCCCTCCCACTCACTCGAGGTGAATTCTCCTGATTATATCCTGCTGCATTCTCACATTAGCTCGTAGGTAGTCAGTGTTTGCGTTCACACGTGCAGGAGTCAGTCAGCAGTTTTTGAACAGGTGTGAAAGAACCCTTATTGTGGTTTACAGTCAGGAAACCTCAACATTGCTTTGAGCCCCTCGGCTGAGTTGAGGTTACTGCTGGTAATCCAAAATGTCTCTACTCTGTGTGCAGAGCCTGCAGTGACATGACATCCATCCTGTAATGTGGTGCTAATAAATCAAAACCCAGCTGTGTTAGTGTCAGGGCTCCATCAGCCTCTCTGCAGGGGGGCTGTAGCTGTGTGAGTATTTAGTGATGCACAGTGAGACCCCTTGTGCCTCACTTTAATCTCAGTGTGTTTGAGAACGACCCTCAGTTTGCATCTCTTCAGCCAACATGTCAACTCAGTAGAAAGGTGAACTCATTCAGGGCTTGAGCTGTCTTCGGACAGCCTCACAGTATCTGCTGGTTCCTTCAGATTCAAACAAACTTAATCTGTGTGTATTTTGTAACATTAAACGCTTCCTTCGTAGTTTCATGCAGTCGATTACGCAGGATCAGAACCTTTACGCATGGTGCCAAGCTCTCTCTGAACACTGCGGCGCCTCTCACGGGAGCAGCCACGCTCCCCCGATGTGTCTACAAAAGAATAAACCGCAGATGAAAGAGTCCTGAAACATATAACAAGGTTATCCACGGGCCGGTGCCTCTGCACACACAGCCTCGTACTACAGCCCCCCTGGTGAGGAGCTGATGGTGCCCTAATGGCATTACTGGAGTCGGGAACGCGCACAAATCACATTTCCTCTGAGAGAGAAAGGGAGAGAGGGAGAAAAGCTCGACACAGATTTCAGCCAAGAAGTTTTTTATTTTTAATCCCAACAGAGATGCTGCTGTGTGAGTGAGACACTCTGAGGGAGTATACAAACTTCTACATGAATAATAAACTCCATGCTGCTCGAGGTGCATTCATACTTCATCTTCATATCAGTTAGAAACTTCATCCGACTGATGGGGATAAAAATGTGAAGATGAAGATGCTCTCACTGCAGGATCAGGTAAAGCAGAGCTCAGCCTGTTTAACTTTTCTTTCCCTCGGAGCGGAAGCAGAAGGACTCCTGCGTCATTCAGGTCGCTCAGATGGCCAGTTGGAGGGAGGGGTGATGGGTGGGTGAAGGGTGGATGCAGAGATTCTGCCCTTAGGGACCATAAAATCACTGAAAGGAGTTCAGAGGGGACTGAGGGGGGTGCAGGGGGGTTGGTTTAGTAACTTTGTCATTGAAATGAAGCAGGAGATCCTCATGACAAAGGCAGCGTAGCAGGTGGAGAGAGGGCGGCACAGGGGGCCTCCAGAAAGTCCCTCCCTCCCCCCAGAGAATCAGTGCACAGCAGGACGGTGGGGGTGCAGGCTGGGAGCGGTGGTAGGCCTTTTTTTAATCATGGGAATATTTGAGCTGCATCCTTTTCCAATGTGATTCTTTTCCATCAGATATGACGTCAGGAAAGAGTTAGGACGTCACGAGTCGAGCTCAAGTTGCACCGAGAGGAAAATGTAAAAAAGAAGCGTCTGAGTGTGAACTTCAGGACACAAATATTACAGAAAAAATCAGTTAAATTCTTCTGCACAGATCAACATTTGGTTATTAGCATCACTCTGTCATGATCAGGCAGGGGAGTCAAGGCGTGCGTCGGGGGGTCCGGTGGATTGTAAAGGCACGCGAGCATCTGCCACCGTCTCATTACCATGCTGTTAGCTCGCACAAGACGGAAGGGATTTGTGCTCAGAGAGAGGGGGGAGTCAGGGTCTTCTCCTCCTCCTCCTCCCTGCATGAAGATGACACATCAGAAAGCTCCTGCTGGAACGGCGAGCAGCAGCTGATCAGGTTTGCATAAACTGTGACTCAGGCACACTGATGAACACAAATAATAATAATAATAATAATAATAACTTTATTTATATAGCACTTTTCAAGAGCAGAGTCACAAAGTGCTTTACAAAAGGATGAGAACAGACAGAAAAAAGCAAACAACAAAAAATCTCAACAATATACAAAATAGATGAATCATAAGCAAGTCTAAACAAATGGGTCTTAAGTTGCTTTTTAAAAGAGTCAACAGAGTCCACAGATCTCAAACCCAAAGGCAAAGCATTCCAAGAAGTTGGGGCTACAACCTCAAAAGCACGGTCTCCCTTGGTCTTCAGTCTGGTTTGAGGGACTACCAGCCCTGATCAGAAGACCTGAGAGATCTGCTGGGAGTATAAGGCCGTAAAAGTTCAGTGATGTAGGCCGGTGCCTGTCCATGCAGGGCTTTAAAAGTAAGAACAAGAATCTTCAATTTAATTCTGAAATTAATGGGAAGCCAGTGTAAAGAAAACAGAATTGGTGTGATATGTGACCTTTTGGATGACCGTCAATCAGCATGAGTGTAATGGAGAAAGACACTGTGTAGACACAGACAGAGGGAGCATGTTAAGTGAGAAAAGGAAGGGTCCGAGCATTGAGCTTTGGGGTACCCCACAGACCGTACTGCAAAGGTTCTGCAGACAGACTAAGAAATGCAGACATGTCAACATTGCACCCTCGTGTGATTGTCACGTTTCATTGCTCGGTGGTTGAATCAATGAAAAAGGCACTAGCTGCAGGAGATAGAGAACCAGCAGGCTAAATATTGTCTCCCTGAGAGGGTAACTATGGCACTGTTTCACATTTTCACTACAGGAAGTGAAATCTAGAGGTCACCCTGTCATGGTGTCAACACTCGAAGGCACCATGGACGGCATGTTATGATGATGTTTGCACGTTGATGTTTTCTCCACTGGGAGGAAACTTTTTAAAGTCCGTTTTGCACACATTCCCTCCAGACAAGGACTAGTTCTGAGGACTTTATTCATCAGAAGGGCCCATTAGAAGGTGTGTAGTCCTGTTTTCTCTGCTGGAGGGGGACCCTCTCTATTCAGATTCAGCACCTTAAAATGAGTTGTAGCACCCTGGCATGCTATGACATTTCTTTACTTAGAGTGAATACTTGAATACTTTAAAGTCTCCATCAGGAACAAACGTCTCCTCTGTAAGAGAGCAAATATCATCTGAACTCGTTAACAGCCGAAACAAACACCAGACTGCTCATCAAGCAAGTTTTATTTTACGTTAAGAAGAGCTAGGCTGGCTGTTTCCACCTGCTTCCTGTTTTTATGCTAATCTCCTCTGTCTTTGTGCAAAGAATCTTTTTGCAGCATGTTATAAATATTGAGCCCCCTGTTTGAAGAGAATAATCCGAGCTTCTGTCCCCCTCTCAGTTCTCTCTCTCTCTCTGCGATGTGTTTCTGTTTTTCAGGGGCCAGTTTGGGATAAAATCCTGCAAGTTGGCATTGTTTACTATGATTTCCGACATCCCTGAGATATTCCTTGCCAGGTAAAAAAGTGACTCTTTGTGAAGTTGTGATGCTGAGGAGTCGATGGTGCAGAATTAAACACAAAGTGGAGATGAGGGAGAGTAAAGTGACAGAACTGCAACCGTGCATGCTGCAGGTCTGAGTGTCTCTGTGTTCTGAGTTTCTTCAGCAGTAATTGTTCATCTTTGGTGCAAACGGTTGCTCTTTGATTAGAGAGACATGTGCATCAGAATCCGACTCGACTTTAGATGTGTTACCTCAGCTGGACATCGTGATGCCTTCAGGTATCCACAGAAACAACAACACACAAACACTCTTCACACACTCCTGGTGTCGATGTGTGTTCGCTCTAATCAAGAGAAACCCTCACAGCACAGCATCCAGTGTGTTTCTTCAGACAATACTTTGCTTTGTGTGCACAAATGCAGCTCCAGTTAAGAGCTGGCTGCTGGGATCCTCCTGGGGAGTGGACTCAAAATCATTAAAGGGTCTAAATATAACATGTGGCCCAGCTCTGGTCTCAGGTCCATGTTTGAGATCTTTATATGAGTGAGCTGCTGAATGTATCATCGTGTTAAAAGGGACCGATATGTTATTTTATCTGTTGGTGATCTGACAGCTCAGGCTCTGGGTCTGTCTTGGTTCTGTCTGCTACCCCTGTGGTTCATAATGAGACCCATCATGATGCTCACATACACGTAAAGGTACAGGTGCACACATGCAGGGGCGTCGATTTGAAGTGTTTGATGCAGAATATGCTCTGTGATATTTAAAGGTATCATGTCGGCCTGTAACTGTATTTGTATTCGTCCTGTTTTGACGTCAGAGTTCGGTGCATGCAGTCAAACGAAGGATACGTCTGATTGGACAGAAGAAGAAGAAGCAGACACAACAAAACACACGAAGAAGAGTAATACAGCAGCATGACACGCATGAGCGCAAAGCCCCGCCTGCTTCTTTAAATCAGCTGTGTACGTGTTACGTCATCAGAAACACGTACACATGTTAATGAATATTGGACGACATCATCCAGAGAGCCAATCACAGAACCAAACCGTGACCTCTGTGACCTTTACAAATCCTGCTATCCTGTAAGATGTCGGCCATTTTCTGATAACACTTCCACCTGTGGAGGTGATCGTCGATATTCTGGGGCTTTGGGCGTAGCTAACATCCAGATGTTACATGGAGGTCGTGTTTAAAGACGACGTGTACGACTGAGATCTGCAGCTGTTTGAAAGTATCTACGTTCAAAGATAATTAAAAAGCTGAACTGTCATTGGTCGATAACTGTCAGACAAACACATCCCACAACACATACTGTCCACTGTGTATCTGTGTTTCATTAAAGCTGGTCTCACGATTGGTCAGTGTTAATTGGTCTACATAATAAAAGAAAAAAAACCTTGCTGCCCCCCCAACCCCCCTGTTCAGATGTATTAGTTGAGATTGTGTTTGCTGCACTCTGAGCTGCTCTCTGGCTGTAACGTCTATTAGTCTCTCTCTCTCTGCAGCACAGAAGCTAGAGTTCTCTCCTCTCATCAGCTCTCATTGTCTTCAGCTCGTCCATAAAGCCTCCTCTCATACCTGGGGTGCAGTCTTGTTAAGAGCCTCCCCAGGACTTCCTAATGTTTGGAGGCATTGAAGGAGCTCCTTGACTCGGTAATGGGCTTTCTCCAGCTGTATACATGCCCTTTGTCTGGTTAGGTGTGTAATGTGCGATGCCACCTTTTACCTTGTTGACTCTGTGCAGGCTTTGAAAAGCAGCTTTCAGACGTCCTCCTTGAAGAGCGGCGCTAACAAAGGATGCCCGCCGTGTGAAGAGGTCTGTGATGTGCTGGGATGATTCTCTCTCTGAATGTTCTTGGTTTCTTTCGAGGGACTTAAAGTCAGACACATCTGAAGCTTTGGCTCTAAATTCAAACATTTTAATGTCGGCTTCTGTTCAACTTTTCACACATGAAATATTCATGAGCTTCAGAAAATGGGGAACATTTCGTCGATACTGTTTTGCAACGTGGCAGCGAGTTGTCATCGACCCCGCTCTGTAAATTAGAGCAGTGCTGACAAACAGTACAAAGGTTTCTGTCTACGAGGACTCTGCCGCCTAGTTTCGTCTGCCACAAAGGCTAATTGACTTCTCGGGCTCGCCTGTGAAGACGTGCCGCAGTCTTACATTTCATGCAGGAACAGTGCAAGCTTGTTTAGGATGATCACAGCCGCTCCTTCCCTGCATTCATGTTGTGATAGAGCCAAAGGCCTCCTCTCTGACGGACACACGTCTGGCATATGCTGCACCGACACCTGATCACTTGTTTTTCAAGGCGCACAATAGCCTCTCCTAGTCGACGCCCTGTTTTCATATCTCTGCACTGTGAGCGTCCAGTCACGCTGTGTATGTAGGACTACCTTTTCTTTCAGTCCACCTGGATTCATCGCACCCCGCCCTTCTTTTCCTCTGTTCTTCAAAGGTTGCTGCACGGAGTATTTGCCAGATGCTGAACAAACGCCTTCTTTATCGTCACTTTTCAAACCTGTTGTTTCGGCTCGTTCCCTCCTCGTGAGCAGAAAGAGAACCGCGTGCTTTAGTGACCGTAAAACTCCCCGAGTTAACCAGGTTTTGTGCAGAGGCAGGGTCCCTAAAACGGTAGTTAGCTAACGATCAGAGTGTCAGCTCATTAGGCTCACACACACACACACACATACATACACACACACACACAACCACACGCACACACACACACACACACACACACACACAACCACACGCACACACACACACACGCACGCACGCACGCACGCACGCACGCACGCACGCACGCACGCACGCACGCACACACACACACACACACACACACACACACACAGGTTGTCAGAGTGTGTGAGAGTGGAGGGTGATGCATGCTAGCAGGACAATGGAGGGACGACAGAAGAGAGCCAGGAGAGAGGGAGAGGGGAGCGAACAAAGGCCTCCCATGTGGCTCCAGTTGAATGTTTACCACGTGCAGGGCCAATGGGTGACATATTTGCAGGAGTGCTCATTCATTAGAGTAAAGATTTACTACCCCCCCAGCAGCCCCCACTTCGTCTCTTCTGTTTGTCTTGGCAGATGTGAGCCAGGCGCTGGCCTTTCTTTCCCTCGTTTTCTCTTCTTCTGTGGCGTGGGGGGAGAAGCTCTCTGACCGAAGCGCCACGTGTTCTTCATTTTGGGACCATTTGTGTGGAACCTCTCACAGATCCCTGGATCAGCTTTCACAGCGGGCCAGACGCTCCCCCAGTGTTGTGATTTGGATTTAAAGGAGGAGCAGCCTTTCCTCCAGTTTAAGATTTGGTCTGATATTCCTGCTCTGACGGTGCTTCACACATGCACAGAAGTCCTGAAATGTTCAGGGCGAGCTGATGTGAGAACTCAGTGAGAAATGTTCAGGAAAAGTCGAGCACGCAGGGTGATGACGTTGATATTAGCGAGGGTGATGACCATATCCAGTGACTGCTGTGATTTTTGTGAGCAGCTTCGCCCTCTTTTCTACTCACCAGTCTGTTCTTCATCGCTGCTTTACTGGTACTGTGAATCCTTCCACTTACACATAGCTTTGATTAAAAGACAAAGAACTGTCAGACTAACCACTGTGACATGTTGAGCTATATTTACACTTAAACAAAACTCCTGAAAACGTCCTGACATTTTCCGGCTGAGCTGCAGATGTGAACACAAACAGACCGTGTTTTTCCTGCCAGCCCCCCTCGAGTATATTTTCTCTGTGTGAAGGCTTGGATAACCCACGGGGCCCTGCTAGGCTGCAGGTATGAAAATAATCATCTGTTTTTATTAATCCATGCGCATAGTTTACAAATCGCTGCAAGCAGCTCCTAATCCGTGCACATGTATTTGTACACTGTGTGCACGATCTTACAGTCAGTGCGCACAATTTAGGAAAGCGCCCCCAAAGATTACAGATCCATTATCATGGATTTATAACCTGTGGGAACAGGTTTTTAGTTTCTTCTTACCTGAGCCTCAGGGGGCTCAGACGGGAGCTGAGATTGCAAAAAGAAAGCTTCAGGTAAATTCACAACAAGTGACCAGAAGGAGAAGACATTTATATTGTGCAACCGGCGGTCGACCATGACTGTATGCACGTTACGGGGTTGATCTCTGTGCACGTTATGAAACTGCTTCATCATGTTTTGTGCTGAGCAGGATGATCCTCTCCACTCTTTAGATGATGCTGTGTGTTGAACTGAACGCAGCAGTGGAAACAGCCCTAGTTGCTCTTCTGTGTGCACTTTCCCCCACTGTTGATATTTCATCATGTTGGTGTTGCAGGGGGCAATCAGCTGGTTATTAAACTGTAAATGGATTATGATACACAAATGCAATTAGCATCATCTAGTTCATTACAGCCGAGCCAATAAGCTGCAGCAATAACAATCATCTTTGGGTTTGAATGCTTTGAAAGAAAGTGGGGGGCTCGTCATCAGTTTGTTATCATTATTAGAGATCACCTTTCCAACAATCCACACATGTTGTGGTGCAGAGCAGAGCTTTGTTTATAAGCTGCAGACCCCCCCCCCCCCCCCCACACACACACACACAACAACCAACACACCCGCACACACACTCCCAGTATCAGCCACTGCAGGCGATCCAGTGCTATTAGTTATCAGGGCAGCATCTTGTTTTACGACTTTAATTAAAAGGTCCAGACAGTGAAAGCAGCAGTTGTGTTTATCATGGGGTCCTGGGGGAAGGAGGCAGTAAAGGGGGCACTTATTACACGGCCCATAAGCAGGCCGGTCCTAATAACTCTCAGACCATGTGCTGTTTCCAAACACATTCCAGCTCGTGGAGGAAACTGTGAGGGCCCATTCAACGCTTAACAAGCTAATGACCTCGGCGTGGTCCTCTGCTTTGTTTGACCTCGCCTTCATGCAGGGCGGATATTTAGGTCTAAATCAGATAATCTAAGAAAACCTCTTCCATGTAAACCAAAATAAGAGAGTCTCAAGCAGTGCACACTCCGACAAACTCGGCAAAGCCATTTCTTCCCTTGAAACATGACAGAGTGGAGCTTGTAGAAAAGACTGCGAGCGTGTATTTGTTCGAGGCGGCGCTCAAATCCGCCAGTCGGTGTGAGTCGCTAAGAGAAATAGACAGGGGAGAAGCAGAAGTGCAAGCGGTACAAGTTTTTGGAAGTGTAGCAGGGATGAGAAAGCCCCAGAGTGGGGCTGAGGCGCCGTGTAAAAATGAAAAGTAAACAAGAATCTCTGACAGCTAAAGAGTCTCCTGGCGTCTAGCGAGCTCATGTTCTCCAGACAGACCCAGTCCCAGCGACGGGGGGGTGGAGTGCAGGCAGCCGCAGGGCAGCGCGACAGGGCCCTGCACCCACCCTGTGTGTGTGGGTGTGCAGATTTGATGTGGCGTGAATGTGGGTGAATGCCAGTGCTACGCTGTGGACCAGTACCTGTGTGTTGATGAGGAGGGACACATTAAAAGCAGCCAGAGCTTCACATTAAAGGCTGCAAACACTTAGCGGCATCCTCGTCCCTAAATCATTCATAAGAAACTCAACACATACATTCAGCAGCAGCTGAGACGCGTGTGTGTGTGTGCGTGGGGGGGGGGGGGAGAGAGGGAGGAAGAGATTTGCATTAGGAAAAGTTAAACTGTCAGATGACTGAGAAGCCTTTTTCTGTGGAGCTGCCTCTTCTTCTTCTGCTTCTTCTTCATGCTGGAGCCGGTTGTGGCGTGCATGTTAATAGTCGGGCTAATTGACTATTAATTTGAATCAGAGTCTGTGCGAGATAAAAATAGCTCTGAGAAAACACCCTAATGATGTGATTCTGTGCGTTGTGTGTGCTCTTCTTCCTCAGTTCTCCCTGCCGCTCTTCTTCTTCTTCCTCCCCATTCATCCCAGCGGGTTTGTTAATGAAAACTTAAGGCTCAAACAAATCCAACCGTCCCCGGAGAGCTGCAGCGGTGGGTTAGTGTGGAGAACTAGAGCGGTGTGCAGCAGAAGCATCACTGGCTGGCTGGCTGGCTGGCTGTGTTTAAGCTAATGAAAGAGCTCCCTAATTACTTTGCCAGCGTTGATTTCCATGAGAAAGCCCCAGTCATCAGTCACGACACCTTATTCATTAGTCTTGCCTAAAGGACGGCCCCTCCATCGCGGTGCGCCCCCCACCCCTCGTCTACTGCTTTCATTTCTACTCTTCCTCACCGCCTGTTATAATAAGCCATGGTGTTTTCAGACAGGGGAGGGGGGCGCAGGGGGTAGAGGTAGCTCTACTTCAATCAGACCACAGCCTTCATTTGAAGCAGCTTTAAGGAGGCAGAGGGGTCCAAACCCCCCATGTCGACACTCCCTGTCAGCACAGAGTGCAGAGGGACAACTTTAAGATAGAACTGTTTGTTTATGTGGAGTAAAGGGGGATGACTGGGGGAAAACCAGCTGCTGCAAGCATGAACAGTGTAACAAAAGAGGAAAGAAAATACTTATGATAAAAACTCAATCGTTTAAAAAGCTGACATGTTCCCATCATAGAGGTCTTCATCAGAGCTGTGTGTCATTTCTTTATTTCCCTGAACATCCTTAGTTTTAAGATCTCTTTACATGACTGGAATACTTTCCCAGTTGAATCTATGATCCTGTGTTTGCAGTCTCTGTGCTGCAGGAGCAAACATTTATGTCCAGGCTGATGAGGCCGAGCTCTGCACCCTGCACCCTGCATGCTGCACTTGGCCCCCTGAACCCTGCTCCCTGCACCCTGCACCTGCTCTCTGCTCCTGGGTTCCTCTAGCTTCCACTATGAGCTGCAGATGGATGGCAGCCTGAATCAGCCAGTCTGCTGACGCCTGACAGCCAGGTCGCTCTAAGCTACACATGCTGTTACATATCTACAGATGTCCACCACCATCACCCCCCCCCCCCCCCCCCCCCCACCCCCCCCCCCCCCCACCCCCCCCCCCACCGAAGCGTGCTCCCTCTCCTGCTGAGGGATAAGTGTCAGTGTGTAGGGATGTGCAGATGCTGATCCGTCATTGTTAGGGGCCAGGCGAGAGTTGATGGTAATAAGTCTTCTCCTCCCAGCCCCCCAGCTCCCAGGGACATGACTTTTTGTGGGAGGCTCAGGCCCCTTTTGTAAGGCCACAGGTGACCCCTGACCCCTTAGCCCTTCCTCCACACACTCACATAGTTAAACCTTTACTTACACGTTCTCATGCACCATGTGCAGCAGCCCCCCCCCACACACACACACACAGACACACTTTCAGACAAAGACACTTGTACGCCGACATGGTTTGGACCCTCTGTCTCTCTCTGTCTCTCTGTCTCTCTCCCTGACGCTCTTTGGGAGGTGAAGCCTCCTGCAGGTCATTAGCGTGCAGTGTGCAGAGATTAACAGAGCCTCCTCCTCTAATTAAGAGAAGAAGAAAGAGGAGCGACACAGGGGAGAGACAGACATTAGATGGAGAAGGGAAAGAGCTCAGATCCATCTCTGTGTGACTGAGGCTGCCTGTGAGACACACAGCATGCTGTATTACCCCCCCTCCCTGTTAGCATGAACATTTTAGCAGCACCTCAGGGAGCCCACACATTACCTTTGTTAAACCTCCTGCTTACCTCTTACAGCATTACCAGTTTAAACTTTTGAAAAGACTTCTTCTCTGCAGCAGACTCACTTTACCTCACACTTTGAGGATACTCGGGAGCTCAAGCAGTTTGTATTCCTCTGTGGCCCCCTCATCGCCTGGATTTTAAGACATTATACAGAACGCCCCACAAAGTACCGAGGGAAGGGGTCGGCTGTGCTGCAAAACGTGTGAGAATCGAAATGTAAAAAAGATGAAAGTGGGCGACTTATCGGGATGAATATTGATGTGGAGCCTGTTTGGAAATCACCCTACTTTCTCAACATCAAACCGAGGAGGGGGAAAAACAATACTGACCTCCTTCTTACCTTCTCCTCCTCCTCACCAGGAGAGAGGGAGCATCATGGAAATCAACAGTCACAGCTGAAATACTGACTGAAGGTGTTGCCAGGTCTTTGTTCCTTCAAACTTCAGCAGTAAGTAATAAGGATCATATTAAACTCAGTCACTAAAGATTTTAGAGATGAGCTTTAATTCAACACACAGTGAAGGAGTCGTCTGCAGCACACGGACCAAACAGGAGGCATGCAGTGATAGGCAGTGTTGTCACTAACGCGTTACAAATTAACGCGTTATTGTAATCTGATTACTTTCTTTCAGTAACGAGTAATCTAACGCGTTCATTTTTCCAAACCAGTAATCTGATTAAAGTTAGTTTCCTAAGTGGCTGTGCGTTACTATTTTGTTATTGCCTCATAATGTATGTAGAATGCAGAATTTTGTTGTCATTTTCGAAGAGAATGAGCGGAGCTGATTCAATGTGTGTGCTTCCACTGGGTCCGCCGCGCTGCGTCTCAGCTCCGGCAGTCCGGAGCCCTCCGGAGCTGATACGCAAGGCTTCTATTTTTGCCGGATGCCGGAGCACGACGCATCAATTCAGCACAGAAAATAACAAGCGGGACGGGAAGTCAGACACCGATACAACATTAAAACATCCGGTTTATTTTCAGAATAAAAGACTACTTTTTAATGGTTCAGAAAAACGACTGTAGGCCTATGTGTGTTTGTATATGTGTTTATAAGGTTAATATAGAGTTTAATACCATGTACATCGTATTATCTCGTGCTGTCACGAGTTAATCTTTAAAATACCGCGGGAATTCCTTTGTCTCTGCACCCCAGCTGACCGGCTGTGCTCTGCGTGCTGCGGACGGAGCACGCAGCCGGTGGGTATTGAAGGACGGGGGTGCACGGAGCCGTCACGCACCGGAGCGGACACGCAATGTACACTGATCTGGTGGAAATTCGGCGTTATGTTGAGGCAGCGAAGGGAGGAAATCGATAAAAAGTAACTAATAAGTTACTTTTAAAGTAACTTAGTTACTTTGATGATAAAGTAATCAGTAAAGTAACTGGATTACTTTTTTGAGGAGTAATCAGTAATCAGTAATCGGATTACTTTTTCAAGTAATCTGTGACAACACTGGTGATAGGTCATTATACACCTGAGAGCTCACTAAAGAGGGTAAATAGAGTAAATGGTAAATAGATTTGAGCTTGTATATTTCTTTGCTAGTCTTCTGACTACTCAAAGTGCTTTTGCAGGTCACACCTTCACATTCACACACTGATGGTAGAGGCTGCTGAGTAAAGAGTCCATCAGAAGTATCTAATCCCATTTATACACATGCATATGCTGCTGACGAAGCAGCAGGAGCAATTCTGGGTTAAATGTCTTGCCCAAGGACACATCAAAGTGTGGCTGCAGGAGCTGGGGATCGAACCCCCAACCTTCCGGTTGAGAGACGACTCTACCAACTGAGCCACAGCCGCCCCAGCTGTAACCATCAGTGTGTAACCAGGAGTGTTTGTTGACTGCAGGCTGCTCTCTTTGTTCTTTTTCAGCCTGAGCAGCACCCCAGCTAATCAGTGTGTGTGTATGGGGGGTGGTTCACTGCAGAAGTGACCCCCCCAACTGTCTTTTCACATTCTGTCACTCGTTCGCCTCTCTTTCTCACTTCCTTCATTTCTTTCTTTCATAGTCAACCCCGCCTCCCACACCTCCCCCGCCTCCTCGCCAACAGGCTGTCGGCTCGGCAAGGCATCCACCAAAACACAGACGTTCACATTAGACACATGCTGACTAAATGCCCATATGTATGCACACATGTATGCACCCTACACGCCGGCACACACTAACCCTACTGATAAACAGTTAAAGGTGGGAGATCTACCCCTGTTACACCTCGTCTGATATCGAACGTACAGGTCATGTGGTCGGACTTTTGTTTTATTGATATATGATATTAATTGGAGTCATTAGAAATTACTAAGAGTCTTCTTTTAATCGGTCGTCAGCTTCAGTGTCCTAGAGATTCTGAAAACATATGGCCGATTATGAAGACAGACATCAGGATGACGAGGCAGAGGTTAATACACACACACATACCCCCCCCCACAGACACACACACACACACGCACTGAGATCTATGAATGCATGGAGGTCAGGGACCAGGAGAGGGGTCTGTGTGTGTGTGTGTGTGTGTGTGTGTGTGTGTGTGTGTGTGTGTGTGTGTGTGTGTGCGTGTGTGTGTCTAGCAGCTGGTCACATGACTCTGAGTGTGTATTGCACATACAAACACAGACCACATGTGTCATGGCCCATCGGAGAAGTTCTGAGTGTTTTTATCCCGTGGCTGTCTGAGAGTCATCACACACTCACACACGCTCACACATGCACATTCACACACACACACTCACGCACACACACACACACACACACACACACACCCCCCCCCCCACACACACACACACACACACCCCCACACACACACACACACCCCCCCCACACACACACACACACACACACACCCCCACACACACACACACACACACACACACCCCCACGCACACACACACGCACACGCACACACACACACACACACACACTCATTAATGCCGCTGTGCTGGGTGCCATGTGGTTGCTAAGTGGCAGTGATTCTGGGAGGCTAAAGGCTTTTTGGCTGTCGCCTAAAAAAAGTGAAGAGACTCAGATCAGAGTCGTTTCAGCTCTCTGGGCTCAAAGGATGAAATTCTGGCAGACTGACTCAGAACTCTTCAGGGAAACTGGATCTGAAATCTGCCCACCAACAAGTCCAGAGCTGTTTGTAGAATTCATCCACTTCGTGTTGAAGACTTTAAGGGTTGCCAGGTTTGCACAGTCCGAAATCAACTTTCTCTAAATGTAGCCTGTGCAGTTTTCTTACTAACAATCAAACCTTCTGACGTTTGTTCAGTACAGCCGTGAACTCCAACTAATGTGTCAAATACATTTAATGAATTTAATGAAAAAAAATGTGAGGACAGGTTCAGGAGTGTTGTATGTTAGAAGCTTTATGGAGCCTGAGAGTGAAAGGACAGACCGAACCAGGAGGACGAAGTGGTCGGTGAACTCAGGAGTGCTTCAGGAGAAAGCAGCTGTGATTGAGTTTTTCAGGGTGGAGAGGTGAATGAGGAGAATTCTCACTCCTCTCGGACTGCTGCTCGTCTCACACACACTACAGCCTCTGAAACAAACGTACTGTGTGGTTTTAAAGTGACTCACATCAGCATTTGGTTTGAGTTTCTGTCTTTGGCTTCAGCACGAAAACCCTCCAACTCAAACTGTTCTCATGCATGAGTTTCCATGTGTGCACAGTCCAGTGTGCCTACATTAATCAACACTTTGAACTGCTTTTCTTTGTGTATATGTGTGCGTGTTGTTGTGTTTGTATCTGTGAACAGACCGAGAGTCTGCAAACAGACGTTTTCTCACAGGACGACGAGCCGAACACAGAGAGACAAAGGAGGATGGAAGATGATTTAAGGGCAATGAAGCTGCAGAATTCCTGAGCCTGCTAGACTGTGTGTGTGTGTGTGAGTGAGTGTGTGTGTGTGTGTGTGTGTGTGTGTGTGTGTGTGTGTGTGTGTGTGTGTGTGTGTGTGTGTGTGCATGTTTACCAGAGGAGCTGTGTGTGTGTCTATAAAGGCAGGGGAGAGTTTCACTGTTTGGACAGAGGGGTGAGGGAGGGTCGGAGGTATGGAGTTATTGGGGAGCTGGGGGGGTTGGGTGGTCTGGTCTGGGGAGAGAGAGCGAGGGGGAGAGAGAGAGAGAGCGAGGGGGAGAGAGAGAGAGTATAAAGGATCTCATTGTTTTGAATTCCCTCAAAGGGAGAGAAGACAGAGGCGGGGGAGGGATGGAGGACGTATTATGTTTCAAGAGATGTGGAGTGGTCCATTTTGGTTATGGGACACCGGGAGGGCTGAGGAGGGGAGGGAGAGAGGGGGGGGGGAGAGAGAGAGAGAGGGATAGAGAGAGAGAGAGAGAGAGAGAGGGAGAGAGAGGCTGTGGTTTCCATCTCTCAGTTTCCAGAATAAATATTTCCAATCAAAACCTCCTACTTTTCCTCCTTCCCCCATTCTCTCTCTTACAAACACACGCACACGCACACACCCACACACACGCACACACCTACTCTCACACACACACACAAACCTACTCTCATGCACACACGCATGCACGCACGCGCGCGCACACACACACACACACAAACACACACACACACACACACACGCACACTGCTGTATTTCTAAACAAAGAAAAACACAACCTTCCATTTTTTTTAAAGATTGTTTTGGGGTCTTTTTTTGCTTCATTGTGACAAAGAACAGGACAGTGAGGGCGACAGGAGATGTTTGGAGGAGGGGGGGTGGGTGGGGAGGTCATAAAGCAAATGTTGAGGGTTTGACTCGAAGCTGTGTCAGCAAGGACTTTAGCGTCTGCACACGGGCTGAATGTTCTCAGCGGCGCCCTATTTCCAATTTTTAAATAGTGAAACAAACTGTTACTGCGTTTCCGAAGCTCTGATTGGTTCTGGGCTTCTGACACGTTTAGACCCTTTACTGACTGAAGAGAAATCAGTGTTGGGCAGCAACGTCACCACTAATAGCCGTGTTCCTATTTGTACTACATTTCCCAGGAGCTTGGTGGTCGTAGCACGTTTTCTGAATCAGATATCTTTTCATCAGCTCAGTTGTTTCAGTGAGTGTCCCTGTTCTGAGTCTGATCCTGGTTCTGATCATCTTCAGGATCTGGTGTGTACCTGGACCTGAGGGTCCCGGTTTTTCATCTCCCTGTACACATGATAAATATTCGTATCCTGCTTCATGATCACTGCATCTTATTCATGCAGGTGTCTGTGGTGTTTATTTTTTACATCAAAAACCCATTTAAGTATCTGAGAAACATGAGACCACTGTGGATCATTGTGGGCTGAGCTCTATTAAACGCCAACATGTCGTTACAGATATGGCGTCTCCTCCTCATTTACAGTAACAGGAAATGTGTTGGGAAATGGCGTCCTGCAGCCTGTTCATGGCAGACTTGAACAGGTGAGTCTGTCGATGCTTTCTCCATTTAAACTTCCAGTTATATTTCTTTTTATTAGCGTAAGACTAAACTCAGTCTCTACATCTCTCCAGAAGTCGCTCTCGTTGTTGCCGCCATGTTTGTTCTGCTGATTAATCACTTGGTTGAGGCGGCGCCTGTGCAGGTATAGTCGTCAGCTGTCACAAACCGGGGCAGGCATTTACATGACACAGTATCACGTTTTTTCATGAGTTCTCCAGGTAAAAAAATCAGGATCTAATGTTTACATGCACAAACACAGAAACTGGATACTTAAAAAAACAGATCAGGATACTGAAGTCCATGTAAACGCACTCATGGTCACATTTGGCTCGCCAAGATGATGACTTGTATACAACGCACTCACTGAGGAAGTGCGATAGCGTCCAAACATGATGTAACAGACGATCTACTTTCACATGACGGTGACATCACTGACTAATCCTTGATGACCAAGACGTCCCTGCTGCTGGGAATATGCAGACAGGCGAGCGAGAGTTCACACACTTGGGAACTTTCAGGTGATTCCTGAAATAAGCTGCTAACATAACCTCGGACAGGTGCACCTGCACCAGCTTCAGCGAATCAGCAGAGCTACAGATCATTAAGGAGGGAGGAGCTTAATGAGAAGAACATCAGTAATTTAAAATTGTATAGTAGCAGGAAGTACGTTACTCATAGATTATAATGTTTATAAGAAATGGACGTAGCCTCAGTTTCATGAGCAAAGAAAATGCAATAATGACTTAAACCTGCAACCTCTACAGTGTCCAGCAGGGGGCGTCTCGTCTGTTTGCTAATAGAAGTCTCTTATCAAACGTTGATTTATTCCCTCAGTAAACGTTTACATAAAAAGTGTATGTCAATCTTAAGTTTCAAGACTTCATCAACACAGCATGATATTCACTTTATCTAGACATCCAGGAATCTGTGTGTGTGTGTGTGTGTGTGTGTGTGTGTGTGTGTGTGTGTGTGTGTGTGTGTGTGTGTGTGTGTGTGTGTTAGTCAAGTCTTTACACAACCCGAGGCAGTGCAGTGCTGATTGTGAAATTTAGAGCTCATATTGTTGCTAAAACATTTTAAATAGTTTTGCTGTGACGCAATATGATGGAATCAAATCCTACCGGAAACACGAGACGAGTGGAAACAACACACACGGCACATGCGCAGAAGGAGACTCGCCCAAGGCAATGTTATTGAGGTTGCTGAGTGGACTGGACGGGACACACCAGACATTGCAACGTAAGTTTACCATTTCATTTTGCTAAATGGAGGCTATCTTAAAGGGATACTTCACCTATTTGCATTATGCTTAGTATCATTAGAAACCTGGCAGTATTTTTGAATGGTCGTGCATCCCGCCCTCATTTTCCCCTGAGACGGGAAAGCTCCGTATTTCTTGTCTGAAAAGCAGCCTCCGATGACGCAAAAATCGTCATTTTGCGTCATCGGAGGCTGTTTTGGTTAGAGGGGGTGAAACTACATCGCTAGTTCCTCATGTTTTCGACCCACTGAAGCTACAGACCTATTACAGATCAGTGGGGGGGGACCTCACTGCCAGAATCTAAAAGCAACGTCCGCCACCTTGCTAGGAAGCTATGCTAACAGGCTCTGTGGAGAAAGCTGATGTGCTCGAATCGGATGTTCGTGGCTATCTCTACGAGCCGCAATATAGCAGCGAGCAGTTGAGGCTGATGGAGGAACAGGAGGCGGGTGCTGCAGCCGAGGCACAAGACCTTCCTGTCGGCGGCAGTGAGGATGAGGAGCCCGGGCCGGCTCGAGCTGGGGCGGACTGGTGGTGTCGGTGCTCTCACTTATGGACACAGAAATAGAGTCCGTTTGCTGCCAGGAATTTGATGTCAATTCCTTCTTGAAGAAATCTCGGAATCAGTAGAGAAAACGTCCGTATGAGTAGTAGACATAGACTGTAAATAGAGCACCGTAGCTTCAGTGGGCGTGGCCTGCGGTGCTGTGCATTCTGGGAGTTGTTGTCTTTAATCCACATGAGCCAAAAAGACACTTTCTCCCTTTTGTAGGTCAAGAAGGCACCAACTTCAAAATGTATTTCACATTTCTACTACATATATGACCCAATGTCACTACAGATTCATGTTTCAACGGGTGAAGTATCCCTTTAAGTACTAAATATGGTCCCCCTTTCTGTTTGACTATTTAGCGTTAGCTAACCGTCGTTAACAAAAGTCGCATGAAATCACTCGGCCAATGTTGTGCAACTTAGTTAGCTAGCTAACGTTACTCTGTACTAATGTCATTTTGTGTGATAAACGTTTGCTTAGCGGTTATTTAATGTTAGCAGTGCCAGGGGTAAGCCATCATACCAACCAGTTGACTGCATTGAAACACGTTACCTCACCAAACACATTACAAACAAGCACATTCTGAACGGGCACTTTAGTCAATTATTGTCCCATTAGAGTCAAAGAGACCAGGAAGAGGGGGAGGAGTTAGAGGCGGGTCTACCTGGGATTTACAGTTGACTCTCTGCAGACCATGGCAACACTCTTGTCCAAATATGGTCACTTCTGGTTCCTATAAAACAAGACAGCAGGTGGATGTCAGGAGGGAAACATCCACCTCTCATGTCTGACTCGTGTCTCTGTGCTCTCTGTGTTTAAACCCTGAGACATGAAGCGCCTCTGTTCAGTGAGAAGTGTGACTGCAAAGAGAGCATCACGTTTTGCTCTTCATCTCATAAGGAGACGTTAGCGAGACACACAGACTCGTTGCAGGGGGCTTGTTTGCTTATTGACTGCAGTCTTTGCACTCTGACAGGAAACAGAGAAGATGGAGCGAGCACCGGCCATGTGTTTGGAATCACTCTGGGAGAGCGGCCATGTTTTGATTAGTCTCACATTTCTCTCACTCTTTCATTTTCTCTGCGTCTTTCTCTCTGATCTCTCCGTCTCTCGCTTACACACTTCCTTTCTTCTTTTCATCCTGACGCGAGCGTTTCCAGCCACAGACGTGGATCCAGACCTCACATTAAACTCGCTGAAATAAAGAGGAGAGAGAGAGGTTTATAAGGTTCATGCTTTTTATGCCACATTCAGCAGAAAAGCGCTATAAGCCCAGGGGATCGGCATGCAGCAGACATGAAAACTTGCACAAAAAGAAAGAAGTGTGGCGGAAGAAAGGAGGAGGAGGAGGGCTGCAGTGGGGACGCTCTCAAACTGCAGCCTCTCTCTCTCTCTGTGTGTTTTCAGAAAAGAAAGCCACAGAGTGCCACAGAGTTTGGGGACTGCAGCTAGTCAAATATTGGTTTTGAGTGATGTAAGGAACATGGCATTCTGCAGAGCCACAGCCCGCGCTCGGCTCTGGAGACCCAGAGCCAGCCTCACACTGGCAGAGCGTCTGCAGGCACAGAAACACGGCTCGGCCTCCCACTGGCACTCGTCGATACAGAGAGCAGGGGGAAAGAAAATCCTGCAAGTGTCGACTGTGGATCCCTTAAGACAGCTCATCTTACGCCTCCTGATCCCTCACTGTCTGCGGCTGAGGAAGAAAATATGCTTTAGAAACGGGAAGTTAAACGTAGTTAGGATCTGCAGGGGGCTCATTTGGTTCCTGATGAGCGCCTGCGTCTGGACTATTACTGGCCCAGCTGCTGAGATCGTTTGTGTCTTTGAGAATTGACTCTCCAATGTGAAGTGTTGCTCCTCCCTCCTCTGCAGAGTGCAAACACTCCCATTCACAAGGAGGTTTACATTCAAACCATCTGTTTCCTACAGTCTCCCACTGCCAAGAACACTGACTCTATCACTTCATGGTGTGCAAACACGTTATGCTATATTATACAGAGTGCATCTTTAAAGAGAGATGATGCACTGATTGTCTTTGTCTCAGTTTACAGACAGTTAGTTTATTATCTCACCTTAAAGACTTCACACTTGCAGGAAGGAAAGACTTTCCGTGACTCAGCAGGTTTCAGTGACCTGATGAAATGCAACATTACTATGAACTAGAGATGCACCGATTGGTTAACTCGGGGCTCAAAGCGATAAAGATGTATTTTCATCACTGCTCTCTAATTTTTCTCCGTGCTTTGATGGAAACAATTCCTCTTGATGTCGCTGCACGTCTGTGATCTTTTCTCTCAGACGCCGTCACCTACAGTATAAACTAGGCTACCTGTCATTACATAGCAGGCCCTGTTAGCGTGATAAGCTAGGCTACCTGTTATTATGCAGCAGGTCCTGTTAGCGTGATAAGCTAGGCTACCTGTCATTACATAGCAGGCCCTGTTAGCGTGATAAGCTAGGCTACCTGTCGTTATGTAGCAGGTCCTGTTAGCGTGATAAGCTAGGCTACCTGTCGTTATGTAGCAGGCCCTGTTAGCGTGATAAGCTAGGCTACCTGTCGTTATGTAGCAGGTCCTGTTAGCGTGATAAGCTAGGCTACCTGTCGTTATGTAGCAGGTCCTGTTAGCGGGATAAGCTAGGCTACCTGTTATTATGCAGCAGGTCCTGTTAGCATGATAAGCTAGGCTACCTGTTATTATGCAGCAGGTCCTGTTAGCATGATAAGCTAGGCTACCTGTCATTACACAGCAGGCCCTGTTAGCATGATAAGCTAGGCTACCTGTCGTTATGTAGCAGGTCCTGTTAGCGGGATAAGCTAGGCTACCTGTTATTATGCAGCAGGTCCTGTTAGCATGATAAGCTAGGCTACCTGTTATTATGCAGCAGGTCCTGTTAGCATGATAAGCTAGGCTACCTGTCATTACACAGCAGGCCCTGTTAGCATGATAAGCTAGGCTACCTGTCGTTATGTAGCAGATCCTGTTAGCATGATAAGCTAGGCTACCTGTCATTATGCAGCAGGTCCTGTCAGCATGATAAGCTAGGCTATCAAGCAACAGCTGCAACACTGAGATTAGCCCTGTTTCGACCGGAGGAACTATCCCCCAGAACTATGGTCTTTCTGAAAAACTACTTCTACCAGGGTAGAAATGTAGTTCTGGGGTAGAAGTTTACCCCTAAAAAAGACCCTGCTAGGGGTCATGTACTTTCTAAAGGTCCAGGGACTTTTGACAATAGGGCATGCAGCCTCCGCAGAGCTGAATATCTCTGATTGGTCAGGCACAGCAGGGTGTTAGATCACCCACTGTGTTTAAAAGACTGCAGCTGAAAGCCCATTGTTTTTACCCTACCTTTATAATCAAGTCTGACTGTTACATTTATAAAAGTAAAAATACAAATAAATAGAAAAGCAAACAAAAGAAGAAGAATTGTCATGGTTTAATCCAGATAAAACCTCTATAGTTTATTTTATCTCTTAAACTTGTTTAGTTTTAAGTGTATTTTAAGTTATTCACTCATTTATGAAGATAAAAAAAACTACAGAAATAATCAACATTTATGTTTGAATTGTTTGACTTTTCCTTTTTTTATTCTCCATTAAAATACCATCTTTGATTAAATTCTATCTTTGGTGACTGTTAATCTTTCTCAGAAATACAATTTTAAAACGATCCTACAAAGATCTTGTGTTTTCACAATCAAAAATCAGATGTTCTGAAGTTTGATTTAAATTAATTGCAGGGGTTAATATCATGTATCTTCCTAAAAGGTGTTTCTTGGGTGTTTTGTGAAATGAAGGGAGTGAGGTTTCCAGTGTTAATTCTTCTAACATTTTGATTAGAGTCCTCTTTCCCTTTTAAGGAAACCCCAAACACAGCACTTGTCTCTCTTCCACTGTTAATCAATGAAGTCATTTGGTGGAAACGCTGACAACCATGGGCCTCAGGAACCTTTTAGGGTACGGTCACACTGGCAATCTGTACCGTGCCCAAGCACGTTTCAACCCTAAAGTCCAGTTTGTTTGACCAGTGTGACCGCTCCGTTCCGTGCTCAGGCTCGGTACACTTCAGGCACGAGCACAAGCACGCGGGTACATAACGCTGACAGCCTTCATTATGGAGAAATCCAGAGTTTAATGTCTGTATCTGACTAACATGACTCAAAATAAGTCACAAAGTAGCTGTCATGTTCTCCGTGTTGTTCTCCGATGTGCGGACACGGACTCGACCGCGCGTCTCTTTGATTGTTTAAATTAATTTACGGCTGTATTTGATTAAAGTGACTCAAAATAAGCCTCAAAGTCAGTAAAGTAGCTGTCATGCTCTCTGTGTTGTTCTCCGATGTGCGGACGCAGACTCGACTGCGCGTCCCTTTTCTTTTTCTCTCGAGCCCGCCTGTTTGTAAACTGAACACGCTTCATAATAACATAAAGCATGCATGTGCTGTATTACGACGTTATGTACAAGAGGCAATCGTGCTCAGGCTCAGGTTAGTCCTGATGCAGCGTGACCGCAGCCGTGCTGGCCAGTGGGGGAATGGCGCAGGGGGGGGGGGGCAATCGTGCTTGAGTACGGCACGGTACGGATGGCCAGTGTGACCGCGCCCTAAGTTCCTTGAAGAGAAGTCCCTGAATCTTTTAGTTCTGGGGACCTTTGGTCGAAACTGGGCTATTGATTGACACATGTAGACCAATGAGTGCTGAGCTTTGACTCAAGATGCATTAGTGATGTTTTTCTATCGGTTCAAACAACAGCATCCTTGGTGACGACATTGATTGACATATTTACAGACGAATCAGTGATGTTAGCATGATGTGTTGTTTTGGTTTGTTAAAACCAGGACAGGGACTGTTCAAAACCAGGACATGTTAGTGTTTATAGATACTTGTAAGGCCTCGGGACACGGAGCATGGAAACGAGATGGTCCCGGTCAAATCAGGACGTATGGTCACCCTAGCACGGGTGCAAACAGGAAACACTTAAGCTGTGACGATTGTTGTTGACATAGACATTTAAAGAGAATTCTCTCTGGGTCCATAGAGGGGCGCTGTGAGGTCCTTCAGAGTGAGTGTCTGCCGCCTCACGAACTGAACGTTGTGTGAATATGTGACGGGTTTTTAAGAAGAAAATAACAGCTGATTTACTCTGGAGAGTTACAGTGTTTAAAAAAGTCCAGCTCCTCTCTTTTCGTGTGTGTGTGTGTGTGCATCTGTGTGTGCGCATGCATGCGTGCTTGTGTGTGTTGTGGTCGACTCCCCAGCCTGCATGTTTTCAGTTTCTATTCTTGCCCGTGTCGTGGAGCCGTGGGGCTGGGTGGTGTGGGGAGGAGACCAGGAGAAGGAATGTGTCCGTTTGTCGTCCCTTCAGAGTAAAATGTATTTATGGAATAGAAACGACAGAAACTCTACGAGCAGCTCTGTTTCTGTTTCCCATACTTCACTACGTTTGGAAACAGAGCCTCATTTCCCCTGAAACAGAGTCTGACGAGAAAGGCTAAAAATAAGATGCTTTCAAAATAAAAGACTGTTTCAAGGTCCAGGCTGTTTGACCTTTAACCTTTAAACTAAACAAGTGATGTCACAGAGGAAGACATTTTTGTCTGGAGTTTTGTGCTCTCTTGTCTCTTTCAATAACTTGATGTAAAGTGATGATGATGTCTTCATGTTGCTGTTTATATACAGACAGACTTTATCTTGGCAAGCCTTTATTAAGGTTGGCCAGTGTCATCATGTTTCTGTTTGCCCTCCTTGATCTGACCTCGCTCTTTATGTCCCATGTTAATGTTGGGAGGGGGGTCTGCACCATAAACTGTAGAAAGCATTGAGATGAAATCGCCCACTGGTTCCTGAAGAGGAGTTTTTTAGCCCCTTCATGGCAGCTTTACTGGACATATCTCCACCTAACTCCTGGTCAACATAGAAACAAAGAGGCGGGCCTTAAGCCTCCTGACACACAGCTACAGCATGTCCACCTGTCAGTCATATAAACCACGCCCCTAATTATGCAAATGTGTGCATAACTCTTCACCTTAATGAAATGAAAACAGAGTTAACCTGTGTACAGAGTGAACCAATCAAGGAACGAGATCTAGAGGCCAAACTAAACATGTTTATTCCTGCTCTTACATGTTAACATGAGACCTAATGGCAATGAGTCGCCTTTGCCAGCCAGCCTCAAGTGGGCACTTGAGGAACTGCAGTGCTCTTGTACTTCAGCACTGGCTCCATTTTTAACACTTTGTCTGCACACATGCTCTGCAAAGAAACAAGCACACATACATGTCTGGAGAAGTCCTCTGGTCTGACCCTCTGCTTAATATGGAGATAGAATTGTCTGAAACAGATTTATACATATGGAAATGATCTGTATAAATATGCCTACATTTATAAATATACAAATATAAAAACGTGACATACAAATAAACTCATTTGTATAAATAAACGTGTATTTGTAAATATATTTTGGAGATGTTAAAATAAATATGCTTGACTTTGTGTGTGGATTCTGCATGTGTGGATCTCTTTTGGGCTTTTCTCTCGATGACGTCATTTTGAGACATTCTTACTGCACACTGCCGTCCACAAATAAATACTCTCGAATGCAAATACACCCTCCCCTGATCAACCAGTAGATGGCCACCGCTGGTTAATCGCAAATGTACCCTCTATGACTGCAGCAGGACTCAGCATTGATTTCAGTCAACGAGTCTATTAGACTCTGGATGATGAGGATGAACATGGATGTAGCTAAAGATCAAGGATCTACTCTAAGTATTACTCATTTTGGATTATTTGACACACATTACACTGATATGAGATCAGTATCTTCACAAAGTGAACAGCATCACAGTGTGTTACATGTGACGTGATTTCCCGACTGGTATGACCACAAACTTTATCTAAGTCAAGGACATCATTGAGGGGACCATAGACTGTAGGTACTTTACTTGATTCTATCTATGGAGTGGACAGTTAGCATTACCTAGCTAGCAGTTTACCAGAGACGTTGATAAAGGTTCTAAAGGATCTTTCAGCTAGCTAACGTTAACGTTAGATTAGCTGCTGCTAACCTATCCAAAAGTTAATCTGAAAGACAGTGCTAGCTGCTCATTGTATCAATACAGTTTAATGACATTTTCTAGGTTAAGATACTGATCTCATATCATAAGAGCAACGGGCTATAAAACAGTCGTACTTCTGTCATGGGACTTAAGTTTTTCATGACTAATGTGGTCTTTCTTTAGTTTTCCCCTCCGCTATCCCCAGAGATCACCTGTCAATCACAGCCTGTGGGCGGTACTCTCTTTGTCTCTGCAGCCACAGGATTGCCATGACGACAGAGCAACTTTTTCTTTTGTTTAAGTAGATTATTATCAACAGAATCCAACGTACAGATGAAACCATGACGCTGGAGCGTTTCAGCACAGACACATTAATGAGAGTGATTCAGTCACTTTCTGTTTCTCTCCATTCTTTAAATACCCAAGGAGGACAGCACACAGCGCCCCGTCTGCAGCGTACTCCTACCGCTGCACGTACTGAGGCTGGGTGACGGGGTGAGAGGGGGGGGTGGGGCTGGGGGGTCAGTGTGAAACATTAGACCATGTGGGCTGCAGTGAAAGAGACAGACGGCAGCTGAGGAGGGGTAACAGATGCCCCTTTCACCGTCAGACACAGGCTGTCCAGCAGAGGTCAAAGCTTCACTCAGTGCCAGAGATGGGACAGATAGCAGGATCAGGGTCACGGGACTCGGACTCAGAGAACCACGAAAGTACCACTGAGGGAGCATTAGTGTGATCTGCCCCAGTGAACTAAATACACACGGCAACATGGCTGCACTGTCTGCATGGATGCACAACAAGCTGTAACCTCCAGTGTTAAAAAATTATCCACCGCACTAAAACCTGCAGTACCTCGAGTGTCCAGTTGGCTGTCTGCAAAAGTCAAAGAATACTCGTTGATATCCAATCATATAAAACCAGAGTCTGTATGAAGGATGTGGTGTCAGTGATGTCATCAAAAGTCCTATTCAGGCACCAGTGATGACATCACTGAGGCTGCGTCAGTTTCATACAGACTGTGGTCTGCATGAGCTGCCAGAGAGGGGACCGATACGATGATCAGGGTCACAGGACTCAGCTTGTGGGCCACAAAAATATCACTAAGGGAGCCTTAGTGTGATCTGCCCCAGTGCACTAAATACACACTAAACATGGCTGCACAGACACACACACACACACACAAACAAACACAGATGGACACACACACATGGACACACACACGGACACACTGATAAAAGCAACACTAATGCCTCTGCATGAAAAATGAAAGATTTATTCACGAAGAGAGCAACATTCAGCCCCGAGGACTCGGAAATGGATCCTCTCTTCATCTCTGCATGTGTGTCCGAGTGTGTATCTGTGTGTGTCTGTGTGAGTGTGTGTGTCTGTGTGTGTGTGAGTGTGTGTGTTGTTATTATGAGCATGAATGACTTGTTGTGAGATGCTGGTGCAGCACGCCTGCACGCACACACACAAAGACCTGGATGTTTGGAGAGGTAAATAATCTGTCCTATTTTTAGAGGTCTGCTCCACTTTGTGCTTCTCCTCTCCTCCTCTCCTCTCCTCCTCTCCTCTCCTCTCCTCCTCTCCTCTCCTCCTCTCCTCTGAACCCAAACACAGTGAGAGCTCATCAGCTGCCTCCCTGCAGCCGTGCACAGCGGCAGCAGCAGAGGCGTTTGTGTGAGTGTGAAAATACCTGCTCATCTTTATCCACAATAACAAACAGAGAAGAGCGATTATGAAGGTCATTATCCTTAATCTGTGCTGTTTGTCCACTCTGTGCCTTTTAAAGTGAAGCATTACAAGTTTATGCCAGAGTACATCAATACTCTCGTCTTCCCATGAAACAAAAGATTATAAAATTGTGATCTTTGATGAAGATATATCGGTTAAGTTTAGGATTAAAAAAACACAGTGAGGTGTGAAGGCGGAACATCAACCTCCATCCATGTTTGTCCTGCAGGTCTGCCCTCTTTGAGTCATGAACACACTTTAAACAATCGGGCAGGTTTGTGTTTCAGTCACTTGTCGGCCTTTAGTGTCCTTGAAGGTCTCGTCTGATGTCTTCTTTCTTTAAAACGCAGAGTTCAGGACGCGTCGAGCTGTGGTTAGACTAGTTTCCCCCTCCAACAATCTGAGGAATGCTGAACATGTTCATGAACGTGTTCTCCTCCGTGGTCATCGAGTGGTCTCTCTTTCTCTCGCCGTCTCTTTGGACTTAGGAGCTTCTATAACAAGCTTCATAACATCCACTCCGCTATGTTTATAAAGGCTTCATGAAGCAGATCAGACTCTGACACAGCATTTAAACTTTAGTCTCTCTGCTAAAGTCCTGAGCCCTTGAACACACCCACTTCCACCTGAAGAGGACTGAAGCCACCTGACTGCACACCTGCTGCTGCAGAGTCATGATTTACTACGTCACATGCTGAGAGCAGCTCTGTGGATCTGTCTGGTTTAAACACTCTACAATTCTACAATTCTACAATTCACTTAGCAGACGCTTTTATCCAAAGCGACGTACATCAGAGAGTAAGAACAACACAAGCAAGGATCAAGGAAAAATAAAGGAACAATGTCAGTAAGGACGAACGATCAGCTTTGAGTCCGATTGGACACACAGGTGCTGAAAGGCATTGCCCAGAGGCAAGGCACAACATGAACTGCCAGTCTGAGACTCTAATCAGTATATAACCATCTTATACGTCGTCGTTTTCAAACAAAAACAACAACCATCATCATTACCATCATTACATCAATACTATCCAGATCATCATCATTGAGCTAAGTTAGTAGGTATTCCTGAAAGAGCTGGGTCTTTAGCTTTTTCTTAAAGGTACAGAGGGACTCTGCAGATCGAATGGAGTTTGGTAGTTCTCTCCTCCACCGGGGGGCGACAGAGGAGAAGAGTCTAGTCCTCGTCTTTGGACCCTGTTGTGAAGGTTGGATCAAACGCCTTTCATTGGCAGAGCGTAGTGGACGGGAGGGAGTGTAGACCTGAAATAGAGAGTCAAAGTAAGGAGGAGCCGTTTTTGTTGCTGTTTTGTAGGCGAGCAGCAGAGTTTTAAATTTAATGCGAGCAGTGACTGGGAGCCAGTGTAAGGAGATGAACAGAGGAGTGACATGAGCTCTTTTTGGAAGTTTGAAGACCAGTCGTGCTGCTGCGTTCTGTATCATCTGCAGAGGTTTGGTTGTGCATGTAGGAAGACCTGCCAGTAGGGAGTTGCAGTAGTCTATGCGTCTACACTCCTGAACGCTTCAGACAGACAGCCAATAAAATCTTGACACACGTCCCTCACAGAGGGAAGTCTTACCTGTCGGTTGGACGGGAGGGAGGAATGATATAATAAAGACATGAGCAGATAAAAGGAATGAAGCTTCTTCATACACAAAGATCATAACGGTCGCTCACTGTCTGCACGATGTAAATGTCATCATCGCCCCTCGCTCACTCATGGTTAGTTTTCCTGAATGTTACACAGCTGTGTTAAATATGTGATTCTGATAGGCCAGTTTCATAGCAACAGTCTGCCATCCCTCAATAGATCCTGTTCAGAAGAACAAACGGTTGCTATGGACCTGTATCTGATTGATACTGAACTGTTATCATATCATAAAGACGCATCACATCGGGGTCCTACTCCCCCTGTTGGGGTTCCACTCTGACATCCTGCGTTCTCACATCAGCTCGACCAGACTTCAGGTGGGACTTTTACAAGAGGTGGGCAAGAAGAAGAAACCCTGATGTAGTCGGGTCCAGCTCACCCTAAAACTGTGAAATATGTAATTACACTTATTTTATGAAACATCCACATAAACATCAGATTTAAAATAAAGACTGCAGTGCTTGTAATAAGTCAAAGTATCTGCTGAAGGGGTGGGTACATTTCACAACGAGTTAGTGGACGTTTGTTTTAACTGTAACCCATGAACGCAGCACCACTGACCCTCTGAGGTCTGTTCCTCGTGGAGACCGGGCTCCTCTCTGGCTGCTCCCTGCAGGGCTTCCTGCTGCTGAACTGACCCTGACCTCCTCCACACGCCTCCATCCCCGCTCACATGCTCTGTGTGTGTGTGTGTGTGTGTGTGTGTGTGTGTGTGTGTGTGTGTGTGTGTGTGTGTGTGTGTGTGTGTGTGTGTGTGTGTGTGTGTGTGTGTGTGTGTGTGTGTGTGTGTGTGTGCGTGTGTGTTTAGTCAGAGGATTGTAGCACGAGCAGACAACATCTTGACCTCCTTCTGAGGAGTCACACACTCACATGCAACATGGATGCACACTGTCCTGCTCACATAGCTCACATTCCTCGCTGTTTGCTCCCCTCCAAAGTTCTCCTGATTAGGGAAAGAAGAGAGCACTGACCTCCTCAGGGAGGGGGAGCAAATAACTCCTCTGGTTAGAGGAACAAGGAAGGAGGAGCAAAGACCTCCTCTGGTTAGAGGAACGAGGAAGGAGGAGCAGGGAGGAGGAACAATGGGTACTTCTCAGTTCTCTTATTTGCTATCTCCTCGGTCCTCGCTCCTCGGCCGAACCGGAAGTAGTTTTAGACCCGCCATGTTAAGGATCGTCCCAAAGCTCTTACACTGAAAGGAGGAGAGAGGATCGAGGAGAGAGGAAGGAGATCCGAGGAGCGATGGCCGAGGAGACACGGAAGTCTTTTTACTGACAGACACGCCCCCTTCTTGAGTATCACTCATTGATTGGACGCTGCAGCGGATCAGACTTCAGTGAAACTTATCAACATGAGCGGAGTTTAATACCGGAGAAAAGACGGACATTAAAAAGACATTTAAACAGATCATGGGTCAGTTTGTAAAGAGTCTGTGATGAGCTGGGATTAAAAAGTGTCTGACATGAAGATTAACAACCAAATATGAAGCATCAGTTCTATAAACCAATCAGAGTGTAGGCCCATCACTCCCCACACTCAAACAAACAGTGTGTTAATAAGAAGTGTTCAGAAATGATTCCTTCATGTTCATGATCCCTCAGACTGTTTGAATGTGTGATGATGATGAGAGTCTGATGCAGAGGGAGTCTGTCACTCACAAACACCTTTTACATTCACACTTATTTACCTTCACAAAGTTTCTATCATTTACAACCTCATCAATCATTCTCACATCAATATCTGTGTTTATAAAATACACACTTCATCGTCCAATCATAAGTCCAAACTAATACAAATAATAAATTCATCAATTCAGTATGAAATCTTTGTGTCAGTAGAAATTGTCCCCATAGTTATTAGCAGCCTGCAGGTTGTTCTTCATGTGGTAAAGTACACAGACTGAACTCTGTTACTGTGTGTATTTCATTAGAAATAATACAGTGTGTGTTTGTGCGGACATAAACAGCTGTTAAAGCCGACTGACAGCTGAACGTGATCAGCTGATGTTATCATCACAAACAGACGTGGCTTCACGTGACGCTGTAGAGGAAAGGACGTCTCATGTCTCTTCAAACAGATCTCCTCGTTCCTCTCTCCTCTGCTTCGTTTCCTCCATGCATCTCTGGTGGGAGGGGCTAAGACGCAAGTGGAGGAGGCAACTTGGAGGACACTCGATGCAATTAAGGGAAGTGAGAAGCACCCAGGAGCAGGAAGGAGGAGCAAAGACCTCCTCTGGTTAATCTACCAGCATGCATCACTTCTCTATTAATCTGTGCTGATAATCAGTATCTGACTAGATCAAGTGACTGGCTGATGTTGAGGGTTCCACGAGTTAACACTAACGTTGGGAAAACAGCTTTTACCTTTTGTGCTGCACACACCTGGAACACATTACAAAGCACATTAAAACTCAACACAATGGTTACCATAGGTCAATTTAAAAACATGATCAATCAATCAATCAATCTTTATTTGTATAGCGTCAATTCATAACAAGTGTTATCTCAAGACGCTTTTCAGAAAGCAGGTAAAGGACCTTACTCTTTGTCTATTAATATTACAAAAGAGCAGGTAAAAAGACCATGCTTGTTGTTATGTTACAAAAAGCAGGTAAAAGACCTTACTTATTGCTATATTACAAGTACCCAGCTTAATCCATCATAGCGTGGCAAGAAAAAACTCCCTTTAACGGTCAGAAATCTTCGGCAGACCCGGGCTCATGACGGAACAGACATCTGGGGGGGGGGGGGATTGGTTGATTGGGCAGGCCATCCTCACCAACATTCCCGGGGAACCTAAGAGAGCTCAGGAGCTCCCAGAAAAAGATGTGGTTAGTAACTGGGATTTAAAGATAGTGGCATGCAGTAATATGATATGAATGCAGAGAGAGAGAGAGAAAGAGGGAGAGAGAGAGATAAGAGCTCAAGGTGCCAGTTCCCCTGGTAGTCTAATCCTATAGCAGCATAACTATGAGCTGGTCTGTACCTGTGCCAGCCCTAACTATAAGATTTATCAAAAAGAAAAGTTTTAAGTCTATTCTTAAAAATACAGAGTTTGTCTGCATCCCGGACCCCGACTGGTAGATGATTCCAGAGGCGTGGCGCCTGATAACTGAAGGCTCTACCTCCCATAGTACATTTAGAGAATGTAGGTACCACGAGCAGGCCTGATAACTGAAGACTCTACCTCCCATAGTACATTTAGAGACTGCAGGTACCACGAGCAGGCCTGATAACTGAAGGCTCTACCTCCCATAGTACATTTAGAGACTGTAGGTACCACGAGCAGGCCTGATAACTGAAGGCTCTACCTCCCATAGTACATTTAGAGAATGTAGGTACCACGAGCAGGCCTGATAACTGAAGGCTCTACCTCCCATAGTACATTTAGAGAATGTAGGTACCACGAGCAGGCCTGATAACTGAAGACTCTACCTCCCATAGTACATTTAGAGACTGCAGGTACCACGAGCAGGCCTGATAACTGAAGGCTCTACCTCCCATAGTACATTTAGAGACTGTAGGTACCACGAGCAGGCCTGATAACTGAAGGCTCTACCTCCCATAGTACATTTAGAGAATGTAGGTACCACGAGCAGGCCTGATAACTGAAGGCTCTACCTCCCATAGTACATTTAGAGAATGTAGGTACCACGAGCAGGCCTGATAACTGAAGACTCTACCTCCCATAGTACATTTAGAGACTGCAGGTACCACGAGCAGGCCTGATAACTGAAGGCTCTACCTCCCATAGTACTTTTAGAGACTGCAGGTACCACGAGCAGGCCTGATAACTGAAGGCTCTACCTCCCATAGTACATTTAGAGACCGTAGGTACCACGAGCAGGCCTGATAACTGAAGGCTCTACCTCCCATAGTACATTTAGAGACTGTAGGTACCACGAGCAGGCCTGATAACTGAAGGCTCTACCTCCCATAGTACATTTAGAGACTGTAGGTACCACGAGCAGGCCTGATAACTGAAGGCTCTACCTCCCATAGTACATTTAGAGACTGTAGGTACCACGAGCAGGCCTGATAACTGAAGGCTCTACCTCCCATAGTACATTTAGAGACTGTAGGTACCACGAGCAGGCCTGATAACTGAAGGCTCTACCTCACATAGCACATTGATAGACTGCAGGTACCACGAGCAGGCCTGATAACTGAAGGCTCTACCTCCTATAGTACATTTAGAGACTGCAGGTACCACGAGCAGGCCTGATAACTGAAGGCTCTACCTCCTATAGTACATTTAGAGACTGTAGGTACCACGAGCAGGCCTGATAACTGAAGGCTCTACCTCCCATAGTACATTTAGAGACTGTAGGTACCACGAGCAGGACTGATAACTGAAGGCTCTACCTCCCATAGTACATTTAGAGACTGTAGGTACCACGAGCAGGCCTGATAACTGAAGGCTCTACCTCCCATAGTACATTGAGAGACTGCAGGTACCACGAGCAGGCCTGATAACTGAAGGCTCTACCTCCTATAGTACATTTAGAGACTGCAGGTACCACGAGCAGGCCTGATAACTGAAGGCTCTACCTCCCATAGTACATTTAGAGACTGCAGGTACCACGAGCAGGCCTGATAACTGAAGGCTCTACCTCCCATAGTACATTTAGAGACTGCAGGTACCACGAGCAGGCCTGATAACTGAAGGCTCTACCTCCCATAGTACATTTAGAGACTGTAGGTACCACGAGCAGGCCTGATAACTGAAGGCTCTACCTCCCATAGTACATTTAGAGACTGCAGGTACCACGAGCAGGTCTGATAACTGAAGGCTCTACCTCCCATAGTACATTTAGAGACTGCAGGTACCACGAGCAGGCCTGATAACTGAAGGCTCTACCTCCCATAGTACATTTAGAGACTGCAGGTACCACGAGCAGGCCTGATAACTGAAGGCTCTACCTCCCATAGTACATTTAGAGACTGTAGGTACCACGAGCAGGCCTGATAACTGAAGGCTCTACCTCCCATAGTACATTTAGAGACTGTAGGTACCACGAGCAGGCCTGATAACTGAAGGCTCTACCTCCCATAGTACATTTAGAGACTGTAGGTACCACGAGCAGGCCTGATAACTGAAGGCTCTACCTCCCATAGTACATTTAGAGACTGCAGGTACCACGAGCAGGCCTGATAACTGAAGGCTCTACCTCCCATAGTACATTTAGAGACTGCAGGTACCACGAGCAGGTCTGATAACTGAAGGCTCTACCTCCCATAGTACATTTAGAGACTGTAGGTACCACGAGCAGGCCTGATAACTGAAGGCTCTACCTCCCATAGTACATTTAGAGACTGTAGGTACCACGAGCAGGCCTGATAACTGAAGACTCTACCTCCCATAGTACATTTAGAGACTGTAGGTACCACGAGCAGGCCTGATAACTGAAGGCTCTACCTCCCATAGTACATTTAGAGACTGTAGGTACCACGAGCAGGCCTGATAACTGAAGGCTCTACCTCCCATAGTACATTTAGAGACTGTAGGTACCACGAGCAGGCCTGATAACTGAAGGCTCTACCTCCCATAGTACATTGAGAGACTGTAGGTACCACGAGCAGGCCTGATAACTGAAGGCTCTACCTCCCATAGTACATTTAGAGACTGTAGGTACCACGAGCAGGCCTGATAACTGAAGGCTCTACCTCCCATAGTACATTTAGAGACTGTAGGTACCACGAGCAGGTCTGATAACTGAAGGCTCTACCTCCCATAGTACATTTAGAGACTGTAGGTACCACGAGCAGGTCTGATAACTGAAGGCTCTACCTCCCATAGTATATTTAGAGACTGCAGGTACCACAAGCAGGCCTGATAACTGAAGGCTCTACCTCCCATAGTACATTGAGATACTGTAGGTACCACGAGCAGACCTGCATTCTGGGAGCGTAATGTTCTTGACGGGTAGTACGGCACTATTAGCTCTTTAAGATAAGATGGTGCCTGACCATTTAGAGCTTTGTAAGTGAGAAGAAGGATTTTAAATTCTATTCTAGATTTTATAGGGAGCCAGTGCAGAGAAGCCAAAACAGGAGTAATGTGATCCCTTTTCCTAGTTCTAGTCAGTACTCGAGCTGCAGCATTTTGGACTAGTTGAAGAGTCTTTAGAGATTTACCAGAGCACCCTGATAAAAGAGAATTACAGTAATCCAACCTGGAGGTAACAATTGCATGAACTAGTTTTTCTGCATCGTTTTGCGACAGGATCTGCCTGATCTTAGATATATTACGAAGGTGGAAATAAGCTGTCCCTGAAATGTGTTTTATGTGAGAGTTAAAGGACATATCTTGATCAAATAAAACTCCTAGATTCCTAACAGTGGTGCTAGATGCCACGCTGATGCCATTAAGGGCAGTTGTATCATTAGAAAAAGTATCTCTGAGATTCTTAGGTCCAAGCACAATAACTTCAGTCTTGTCTGAGTTAAGCAACAAAAAGTTTCTGGTCATCCAAGTCCTAATGTCCTTAAAGCAGGCTTCTAGTGTACATAACTGATTGGTGTCATCTGGCTTCATTGATACGTATAGCTGAGTATCATCTGCATAATAATGAAAATGTATGTAGTGTTTCCTCATAATATTACCCAGAGGAAGCATATATAATGTAAAGAGAATCGGTCCAAGCACTGATCCTTGTGGCACTCCATGGCTGACTTTGGTGTGCATAGAGGACTCATCATGAACATGTACAAACTGAGATCTGTCTGATAAATAGGATTTAAACCAGCTTAAAGCAGTCCCTGTAATTCCAAGTCATTGTTCTAGTCTCTGTAACAGGATTTGATGGTCAATCGTGTCAAAAGCAGCACTAAGATCTAACAGGACGAGCACAGAGAGAAGTCCCCTGTCTGAGGCTAGAAGAAGATCATTCGTTACTTTAACTAGAGCAGTCTCAGTGCTATGGTGGGCTCTAAATCCTGACTGAAACTCCTCAAATAAACTGTTGTCATGGAGACAGTCACACAACTGATTAGCTACCACTTTCTCCAGGATCTTTGAGATAAAAGGAAGGTTAGAGATAGGTCTATAGTTAGCTAGAGTTCCTGCATCAAGAGTAGGCTTTTTAAGAAGCGGTTTAATTACGGCTACTTTAAATGACTGTGGTACATAACCTGCCACTAAAGATATATTGATCATATCTAGTATAGAGCTGCTAACTAAAGGAAAGACTTCCTTAAACAGCTTAGTTGGGATCGGGTCTAAAAGACAGGTTGACGGTTTAGACGCAGAAATAATTGAGTTTAGTTCCGAAAGGTCAATAGGAGAAAAACAGTCGAGGTTAAAATCAGGTTTCAGAACTGTTTCTGACGTATCGGAGGTATCTGCACCGGGTAAAGATAGGTTACTAATTTAGTCTCTAATGTTTAATATTTTATCGTTAAAAAAGCTCATGAAATCATTACTGCTGAGGGCTAAAGGAATACATGGCTCAATGGAGCTCTGACTCTCTGTCAGCCTGGCTACAGTGCTGAAAAGGTATCTAGGATTGTTTTTATTTTCTTCTATTAGAGACGAGTAATAGGCAGCTCGAGCATGACGTAAAGCTTTCATGTATTTATTATGACTATCTTGCCATATTAAACGAGATTCATCCGTTTTGGTGGAGCGCCACACTCTTTCAAATTTACGCGACGTTAGTTTCAGAATCAGAATCAGATTTATTGGCCAGGTATGTTTAACACACAAGGAATTTGACTTCGGTAGACTGTGCTCTCTTTGTACAAAGGTAAAACATTAAATATCAAAAATAAGCTAAAAAAATAAACAAATAATTAAAGACTAATATGTACAAGACTAAAGAAAATAGTGCAGTGGTGAGTAGTGCAACAAAAATGCTGTAGTGAACATGAGGTAGATATTTTTTACAGTATTTACATTAAGAGTGTGTGCAGATGGTAATTTAAATAAAATAAAGATACTATATATTTGCATATATGTACATTCAGTGACAGTTTTGTTCCAGAGTTATTTCACAGCAGCAGGTCTGACACTCTCTGACTGCTTAGCGTTCATCAGAGTGACAGCCTGGGGGAAGAAACTGTTCTTATGACGGGTTGTTTTGGCGTACAGTGATCTGTAACGCCTGCCGGAGGGAAGGAGTTTGAAAAGTTTGTGTCCGGGGTGTGAGGGGTCTGCAGTGATGTTACCTGCCCGTTTCCTGGCCCTGGACCGGTATAAGTCCTGGATGGGGGGAAGGTTGACACCGATGATCTTTTCTGCAGTCCTGATTGTCCGTTGCAGTCTGTGTCTGTCCAGTTTGGTTGCAGATCCAAACCAGACAGTGATGGAGGTGCAGAGAACAGACTGGATGATGGAGGTGTAGAACATGATCAGCAGCTCCTGGGGCAGGTTGAACTTCCTGAGCTGACGCAGGAAGTACATCCTCTGCTGGGCCTTTTTACTTAAAGTGTCTATGTGGGAGGTCCACTTCAGGTCCCGAGAGATTGTGGATCCCAGGAACCTGAAAGAGTCCACAGTAGACACTGTGCTGTTCAGAATGGTGAGGGGGGGGAGTGAGGGGGGGCTTCTCCTGAAGTCCACTGTCATCTCCACAGTCTTGAGCGGGTTCAGCTCCAGATGGTTCTGACTGCACCAGAGAGCCAGCTGTTCCACCTCCCGTCTGTAGGCAGACTCGTCACCGTCCTGGATGAGACCGATGACGGTGGTGTCGTCTGCGAACTTCAGGAGTTTCACAGAAGGGTCCCCTGAGGTGCAGTCGTTGGTGTAGAGGGAGAAGAGCAGAGGGGAGAGAACACACCCCTGGGGGGCGCCAGTGCTGATTGTCCGGGTGCTGGATGTGATGCTCCCCAGCCTCACCTCCTGCCTTCTGTCAGTCAGGAAGTTGGTGATCCACTGACAGGTGGAGGCAGGCACAGTGAGCTGGGTGAGTTTACGGTGCAGGATATCAGAGTACTGGTTTCTGAGTTGTACCATGGAGCTAGTCTCTGTCGTTTGATAACCTTTGGTTTTAGGGGGGCGATTGAATCAAGAGTAACTCTCAGCGAATCCACCGCACTATCAACAAAGTGATCTAGCTGAGAGGGACTAGAGTAAGAGTTTTCAACTGGGTTAGAGCATGGTACTGAATCAAAAGCAGCTGAAATAGCTTCCTTACATTTAGCTACAGCACTATCAGATAAACTTCTAGAGAGCACATTTTTATTAAGCCGAGTTAATTCTGGTAAGAGAAAGTCAAAAGTTATTAAGAAATGATCTGATAGAAGAGGGTTTTCTAGGAAAACTGTCAAGTTTTTAATTTCAATGCCATAAGCTAGAACAAGGTCCAGGGTGTGGTTAAAACGATGAGTAGGTTTGTTTACACCCTGGGTGAAACCAATAGAGTCTAATAATGACATGAAAGCTGTGCTAAGGCTATCATTATCAACATCCACATGGATACTGAAGTCACCTACAACAATTATTCTATCACTGCTAAGGACTACGTTTGATAGAAGTTCAGAATACGGGCCAGGAGGGCGGTAAACTACAACAACTAGAACTGGCTGAAAGGTTCTAGAGACTGGGTGTGAAAGACTAAGCGCAAGGCTTTCAAAAGAAGTATAATTCAGCTTTGGTTGAGGGTTCATTACAAGACTAGAATTAAAAATAGCTGCTACTCCACCACCTCGGCCAGTGTCTCGAGGTATATGAGTATTAAAATGACTGGGAGGGGTGGATTCATTTAAACTAACATATTCATCCTGAGACAGCCAGGTTTCTGTTAAAGTAGATCAATACGATTTTCTGATATCAGATCATTTACTAAAAGAGATTTAGATGCTAAGGATCTAATGTTTAATAGTCCGCATTTAATTATCTGATTTTTTTGCAAAATTGTATTCGTAGTTTTAACTTTAATTAAATTTTTATGATTTACGCCTTTTTTATTTATGTTTGAATTGCTTATAACGACGAGTCTGGGCCGGGAAACAGACACAGTATCTATAGTAAAAGTAGAATTACAGTTATAAGTAGAGCTACAGTTAGATTTACAGTCATAATTACAGCTATAGTGGCAGCTCAACTGATCTAAAGGAAGCGCAGAGAAGCGTGTAAGACTGCAGCTCTGCCTCCTGGTCTGAACTCTGATAAGTTGTTGTCAAGGTTTGAGACTAATAAACTCTGCTACGTTTCTAGATAATAGAGCTGCACCGTCCAAAGTAGGATGGATGCCGTCTCTAGCTAGCAGACCAGGTTTTCCCCAGAAAGACTGCCAGTTATCTATGAAGCCCACACCGTTAGCTGGACACCACCTCGACAGCTAGCGATTGAATGAAGACATGCGGCTATACATGTCATCACTGGTCTGGTTTGGGAGGGGACCAGAGAAAACTACGGAGTCCGACATCGTCCCTGCAAAACTACACACCGACTCCACATTAACCTTAGTGATTTCCGACTGGCGTAGTCGGGAGTCATTAGTGCCGACATGAATTACAATTGTATCAAATCTGCGTTTAGTCTTTGTCAGCAGCTTTAAGTGAGATGTGATGTCGCCCGCTCTAGCCCCTGGGATACATCTAGTAACTATGCCCGCTGACTTCGCTAACTTCACGTTTCTGACTATGGAGTCTCCGATTATCAGAGTTTTTGCCTCGGTGGGTGTGTCGCTGAGTGGGGTAAATTTGGTTGGTGGTGAACCGTGGGCTTCGTTTTACGACTATGCTTCCCTCGGACAGTAACCCAGCCACTGCCTCCCGGCTGCTCGGGAGCTACCGGGGGGGATGTTATGCTATGTCGGTGGCTGGCTAACTACTGCTGCGTACGATGGCTGTGGCTGTGACTCAAAAGTGCGGAGCCGGCTCTCTAACTCAGACACCCTCGCCTCCAGAGCTATGAATAAACTACATTTAATACATAAACCATTACCAGTAAAGGAGGACGAGGAGTAACTAAACATCTGACACACAGAGCAGGAGAGAGCAGGAGAGGGAGAGGCAGGAAAAGAAGCCATCGTAGGTTAGGCTAAATGCTAAGCTAGACTAAGAGTAGGTAGTTAAAATGAACAAAACTGTTTAGCAGATGAGTCGCTAGAGAGCAAGAGTGCGTGTTGATTACTTTTTTTTATTTTTTTTATATACTTTATTAATCCCCTACGGGGAAATTGTGGTTCGCACTCTGTTATTTTTAGACATGCTTCTCACACACACAGGCCTGAATCACACACATGCACAACGAGACCTGTGGACATGCATTAATGGAGAGATGTCAGAGTGCGGTGGCAGCCCCTTGGGAGGCGCCCCCTGAGCTGGTGGGGGTTCGTGCCTTGCTCAAGGGCACCTCGGCAGTGCTCGAGAAGTGGTCTGGCACCTCTCCAGCTACCAGACCAACTTCCATATTTTTTGGTCCGCATCGGGACTTGAACCGGCGACCCTCCGGTTCCCAACCCAAGTCCCTACGGACTGAGCTACTGCCGCCCCCAAATTACTTCTGTTTGTCTAAGTGTGCAGTGGTTTAGAAACAACAGTTGTAAGAAACTAAAGAAGTTAAACAATTGAGCTTTAGCTCTTTCGATCAGCACAGTGGCAGCAGAACAGGAAGTGATGCAATACGCTCACCGTAGAACGTCAGCAGAATGAGCAAATTACTGTGCTCATGAGTGTAAATGTTATTAACTGTGTTTGCCTGCTTTGCTGCTTATTATTCTGGTCTTATATTCTATGTATTTGTATTTGTCTTTGTTGTTTTGTTTTTGTTTAATTGTACTCTCGACATCATTGTAAATGAGGGCTTGCCCTCAATGATTTCTCGAGAATATATAAAGGTGAAATGAAGTGAAAAAAATGGTTAGAGGAACGGGGAAGGAGGAGCAGGGAGGAGCAGGGAGGAGGAGCAAACACCTCCTCTGGTTAGAGGAACGAGGAGGGGAAACGAGGAGAGAGAGGGATGGTGGCTGTAGTACGGACAGAGTTTCCTTTAGAATGTTTAAAATAATTTTCACCTCTAAACGTTTGAAGGTTTGTGTTTAAATGTCACTGAGCTCTGTATCGTTGGCTCCCAGCACTCAGTCACTGTTTCACCATGTTCGCAGGAACATTTGTCAGACTTCAGCAGCTATGTCTGACCCTGGCGTCACCTCTGGAGTCACAGAGGTGATCAGGAGGCCGACAGCTCCGTGAAGGTTTTACTGTGTCCCCCTGAAGGACTGAATGTACAGCAGGACTCTCTCACCGCCACTCGGAGCTCTTTGTGAACACTTTCCTTAAGTCTGCACTCCTGCACACTTTGCTTCAGGGAATAACCCACAATTCATAGTGTTGCATGTTAAAAATAGGACGACGGGGGAAAAGAGCCAGAAGGAATGAGTTTATATGGAAACAGCTCATCAGTAAGCGCTCGCTGCTGTTTGACTTATGAAGGCAGGATGAAGATTTCCAGATGTTTTGGTCTGATTCCATCAACAACATTTCCTTCCCTGCTCATGAACTGAGAAACTCTGCAGAAACTGTACGTGTGAAACACTACAGCTTTATTCTACAGGCCACAGTGACGAGTGTCATCCAGGATCAGACCTTCACCAGGGTCAGACCTTCACCAGGGTCAGACCTGCTCCAGGGTCAGACCTGCTCCAGGGTCAGACCTGCTTCAGGGTCAGACCTGCTTCAGGGTCAGACCTGCTCCAGGGCCAGACCTGCTCCAGGATCAGACCTGCTACAGGGTCAGACCTGCTCCAGGATCAGACCTGCTGTCACAGTCCTCCTGAAGCTCTGCAGAGTCTCAGATCTGAGCTTTGCACAGTCATCACTCTGATGATTGTGGGTCAGTAAGCAGGGACCAGGAGGTTGTGGTGCTGAAGGGGCTGCAGGAGCCCCTAAAATCAGGCACCATTAAAACATCAGATTATAAAAACATCTCAGACAATGTTATATGGGATAGATGTCGTTGCTTATGTGTGATCACTTCTTTGTCTGTTTACTGTCGATGTCTGTAACAGCTGCTTGTTATGCATGTGTGAACACAAACAGCTGAATGTTTCTCTCAGACTTCACCCGGAGTTTCTCCTCCAGCCTCCGCGTATTTATTCTGCAGAAAGTCAGAGTGAGCTGATGTGAGAACGCAGCAGGATATAATCAGGAGAATTCACCTCGAGCGAGTGGGAGGGGGTGGTGACGTTTATTCCCTGTGATCGCTGCACGACCATAGACTGTCTGCACGCCACCTCTACGATCTCCGTGCTCTAATGAACCTGCTGCATTCTGTTTCCTGTTCTCCAGTATGTTCTTCTCCACTCTTTAGTTCAGATTGTGATTCTGTTCAACTACACGCAGCATTGATAGAAAGGCAAATATTCTCATTATAGAATCTTATAGTGGACTCTGTTGCTTCGTATACCACTTCCAAGTCGTTCCTTTTGCGTCACGTCTTACCTCAGGAGACCCCCCGCCCCCCTCCTGTCTAACAGGGATAGTCTCCTGCTGTGAGGTGCATGTGTGAACAACCAGATCAGGAGGTTTTCAGGAGCCGTCCGCCTGAAATGATCTAGGAATGTTCAGTGTGAGGTCGGCTTATGTCAAAAACACATTTAAAGAAAGTGATGAGTCTGCACGCTGAGAGGGAGAAAGAGCTCGTACACAACAGAGAGCGAGCAACAGCAACGTGACGCACAGAAGTGGAGGGACAAGAAACTTCAGTGGATCATGTGTTCTGATGAAACTCAGTTTATCAGTGAAGAGTGTGAACAACACGACAGACTGATGCCGTCTAAACAGATCCACTGAGTGTGTGTTTATGTGTGAGCATCTAGGAGGGCGGGATCGGCGACACAGGAGTGGCGGAGCCAGCGGGGGAGAACAGCGCTGTGTGTGTGTGTGTGCATGCCTGAGTGCATGTGTGAATGTGGAGCTCCCGCTGTTTCTCTACACGTCGTGCTTCCACAACCCTGTAAGGGCAAAGTGAATCCACAGACTGGAACATCAACATCACCTGAAAGCTGTGCTTGTTGCAGAATTAATATGAACGTCTTCAGGACTATTGACGGAGCAGTTTTGTTACGGGCCGTTGCAGCGTTGTGCTCTGCAGAGGGCTAAAGTAAAAGGGCTTCTGAATAACTGAAAACCAGCCACAGCTTGGTGAGCTTCAGGCCCAAACGTCCTCTGCTTAAATGGGAAGATGATTGTTCTTTATGGATGTTTTGTTTCAGAGAGGTGTACTGAAAGATTAGGTGAACGTTTTCACTCAGACTCTGAGGGAGCTCGCTGCACTGCAGAGTCCTGCACAATCTCCCCTCCAGGTGAAACAGACTTTATTACCTGTTACTAAACATACCGGGTCAGATCGATGGAGGAGCTTCTGTTACAGCACAGAGTAAGAACTGCAGTATTTACACACACAGGACTGTAGAGATCATATATTTGACTATTTTTAATAAACTGTGAGTACAAAGAGAACCCCTTATGAGAATATTTGCTGCACTTCTTGAGATGAATGCTTTACAGAATGCGTCTCCTATGAAGGACTGAGCCCAATAATAACATCCTCAGTGATTACACAGCCCGCATGGTGGCTCTCTGCTCTCTGAATATGTAAAGATCGGGACTGAAATAGTTCTGGTTTTATCTGGTTTTAACACCCTGACGAGTCCAGCCGCTGTGTGCACTCGTCAGCTGCAGCTGCTTGCATTAGACTCACGTTAGCATCAATGATGTATGGCTCCTGACATGTGTGCTCATGTATTTACAACATGGATTTATCTCCCCGCGTACTCCCTGCATGCACCTGTGGAGCAGATTTATGAGATGCTAACTCCCACATATCACCACATGTGTCTCCCACATGAGCACGATGAGGAATAGTCCGTCTGTTGGACACTTTACTTTAAATACAACAACTTTCTTCCTGTCTGCATTCGATTTCTCTTTTTTATGCCTCTCATTGTTTATGCAAAGTCAGCTGCTGCACAATCCTTTTACACCGATAACAGAGATGAGATCGCCGCTGCGGATCTGCACTTTTCTGCCGACATCGGCACTATCTCAGGCTGCGGCACACACATTCGCCCAGAGGCACAGCAACACACACACATCCTCTAATCTGATTGTTCCGGAAAACTGAATATAAAATTGCAATCAGTGTAGTGCAATTATTAACCATCCTGCAATCCAATCTGAGCTCTCCTCCACCTCCTCCACGGCTGAGAAATCAGCACGTTCACTATAGGCAGACACACGCGGGAACAAGTGGGTGTTAGGAGAAGACAAAGAAAAAGGTGAGTGCAGATAGAGAGGGAAAGAAACTCTACTGCTGTCACATTTATGGCAGAAAACACGGCAGTACAAAGACACGCAGAGAAATAAGTGAGAATGTAACTGGCACAAAGAGAGAGAGAGGAGGGGAGACGGAGGAGGGGAAACAGTCGAAAGAACAAAAGCAAAATAAAGAAATCAATTAGCGTCACATCTGTTGGAGGAAGTGGAGCGCTGCAAAGAAAGAAAGGTTGGAAAGAGGAGTCACTTCTGAAAACCTGCATCTATAATTCAGAAAGCTTCTTTCATGAATCTACTGAAATATTCAAATGGGACGGCACATCCATCGGACTAATATGTTTGATTTTTCCATGTAGAAATAAAAGCCAGCCAGTTAAATATTGATAGGTGCTTCCTAATGACCCGTGGACGATGTGGAGGGACATGATGCTCTCGAGAGGAGGAGAGAGAGGACGAAGACGGACTTCAGGACTCAGAGCAGAAGACCACACCAGAGATCGTAATGCACAGACATGAACCAATGAACCTGGAGCTATGACGAGACCACACACCTGCCGTTTGTAGTAAAGATTACACAGACATGAGATCTCACAGAACCTGTAGCTATGATACCAAGACCACCACGTTCTGGTTCACAAGTGGACAGATTCAGCAGCTCAGTCAGTGACCGTCCCTCTGAAGTATGACCCTCGAGTGTCAGCTTTAAATGTGCCTTCAACATCTCTGGACATATTTTAGATGAGTCAGGATGTTTTCTGGACACAAAGCTGGTACGTGGTTTGCTGAAGGAACACGGTGATGGTTGGAGGAGGAGAGCGGTTTTCCATAAACAGATGAAGCTTCAAAGGAGTTCAGACAACAGTGTGGTTGAATACTTTGTTCAACATGTTGGACTCTGAACAACAATGAGCACAACAAGGAGACGGTCCTGGATTTTAACCTCCTTCAGCTTCACTTGTCACGAATGGAATCATGGAACTGGACCCAAATGCAGTTTAACAAAAATGATTTATTTTAACAAATAGAAAAAAAATTAAAACTTACTCGAAAACAAAGTCCAAAAGGTGAAACAAAAAATCCACAAGGGGAAAACAAAGGTAGCCACGAGGATCAAGGAAAACAGGAACATCCAACACCGACAACATAAGACAATGAACTGACAACACAAGGAAAGGAAAACTGAGACTAAATAGACAGGGGTAATCAAACACAGGTGAGACTAACAAGCCACAGGTGAGGACAATCAGGGCAATCAACAGGACTGAGGGGAAACACAGAGAGGCAGGAATGAACACAAGACCAGAAACACTGAGGACAAATACAAAGTAAATCCAGAACCACTGAAGACACAGAACTCACAAAACAATCCACACTAGAACACAGAGAAACAAGAATAAGAAATTACCAAATAAAACACTAAATACCGCACTAGGAAACATTAACACACAAGGGAACCAAACAACACTACGGAAGAATTGAGAAGGAAAACAAGATAAGAAATCAAAACTCTGAAATACAAAACTAAAACAAGACCAAATCATGACATCACTGAAGACCCTGAAATATTGGACGTTTGCCCAGGAGGCTAAACTGTGGATTCCGTATCTAAGGGAAGACCAAATACTTCTTAATGCTGTATATACTTTTGTAAGTGTTGATGTGCGGATGAAGCCAAACGTGACAGTTTCTCTGTTTATCTTTGATGTGGTGAGGTGGTGCTGAGGCGGGACACAACGCAAACAGGGAAGAGGAGTCTGTCCATCACTTCAGTCCAGACCAGGAGATACCAAGCTATCAGCTAGAGGCATGTGTTGTCCCAAGAGGAAGAATTCGTGGGAAAGGTCCCAACAGATCAAACCTTTCTATCTGACCCATCGGTTTGTCTGTTGAAACTAACAACATGTGAGGATATTATTGCTCTCCAGAGCTTGAACCCAAATGTTTTAGAGATCTCTTGACCCTTGTCAGACACAATCGAGTCAGATCAAGTCAAAGTGCCATTAAATAATCTGAGCACGTTACGACTCCATCCATCCATCTATCTATCCGTCTATGCGTTCATCATGCACCGCTGAGCCGGATCCTGCAGATACTTAATTGCTCAAACTGTCTTCATTCATTTCTCTCGGAGTGACTTCTTCTCCTGCTGTCATTAGTGCAATGACCCAATTTAGCTCCAGGGATCATTAAAGTTTTATCTCATTTTTTATCGTTTTATCTCTAAGCTCGCAGGCTGATAGACAATGTGCATGCTCATTGAATTAATACAAGAATATAATTCAAAGATCTTTTCTTTTTAAATCAGACAGCAGAGGCAGGAATAAAATGAAGGAAAGAGAGGGTATGACACGCAACAAAGCCTGCTGCCAGATTCTTATTCTAAAAATCTCAACTTCTTCCGCGAGAGAGATGAATACAATAAACTCATGGAAAGGAAACTCAGGTCACTCCAACAGTCAGGTGCGTTTCACTGTAACCAGTCACCTCCAGGACACCCACAAGTCTCCCCCCCATGTCTATCAGGTCTGCTGCTTCCTGTAGGTGTTGAAGAGAGCTCTCCTATTGGTCTTCAATGTGCATGTGATTGATCTTCACTATTTGCATGAGCCAAGACTAAATCCTTTTTGAAAACAGGGGCATGAAATAGACTTAAAAAACAAACATATGGAGCGGTTATTGCTACAAAAGTATTTGCAAATGTGTAAACATCCATAAGGCTGGGGGTTTGGTACCTTGCTCAGGGGAGTTCGGCAGTATTTTGGACGTAAACTGGCACCTCAGTTTCCTCAATTCCAGACTTGGTCCATACCAGGACTGGAACCAGTGACCCTCTTGTTCCTGACCCAAGTCCCTACAGACTGAGCCACTACACTGAGCTAAGCCCCATGTAAGGGATCTTTCTTTTATTAATATTTTCCGTCAGAGGTGATTAATGCCTCTTCAGTTTGGTTTGGTTGGTTGGTTTGGTTTGGTTGGTTTGAGTGTGGTTGTTTGGTTAGGTTTAGTTTGGTTTGGTTAAGTGTGGTTGGTTGGTTTGGTTGGTTGATTGGTTTGGTTGGTTAAGTGTGGTTGGTTTGGTTTGGTTCGGTTCGGTTTGGTTTGGTTTGGTTTGATTTGGTTTGGTTGGTTTGGGTTGGGTTTGTTTTGTTTTGTTTGGTTGGTTTGGTTGTTTGGTATTGTTTGTTTGGTTGGTTTGGTTAAGAGTGGTTGGTTGGTTTGGTTGGTTTCATTTGTTTTGATTTGGTTTGGCTTGGTTTGGTTGACTTGGTTTGGTTTGGTTTGGTTGGTTGGTTAAGTGTGGTTGGTTTGGTTTGGTTGGTTTGGTTTGGTTTGGTTTGGTTTGGTTTGGTTGGTTGATTTAGTGAAGCAGCTTCATTACGTGCACACAGATTCAATTGATATGGGCGTCTGATCACTGCTACAATATTTCCTGCTACATTCAGTGGCTCAACCCAGCTTCTTGCAGAAATGTTAGCAGGGGACTGGAAGGAAAATGCTAGGGTGACAGATTTGTTTGTTGAAGTTTACACATGCAGGAAATACCGAATGTTTGGGGGAATTTTTTTTTTAACACTGACAGCAGGTTTTACTGCAACACTGTTATGTGGTCTAAATGCTGTGATCAGAAGTGTTTGCACACTTTATAGAAAACTACTCCAAAGAATATCGAGGTTAATTTCTTCCTGATCCATCCTAGTCAGAGCCTGCTGTGTATATGAACTTCATATCCACATTACATTATCACAGCGCATTACTGTTCCATTAGGCGGAGTGACTGCTGGTTAGGTTTAGTTTGGTTTGGTTAAGTGTGGTTGGTTGGTTTGGTTGGTTGATTGGTTTGGTTGGTTAAGTGTGGTTGGTTTGGTTTGGTTCGGTTCGGTTCGGTTTGGTTTGGTTTGGTTTGATTTGGTTTGGTTGGTTTGGGTTGGGTTTGTTTTGTTTGGTTGGTTTGGTTGTTTGGTATTGTTTGTTTGGTTGGTTTGGTTAAGAGTGGTTGGTTGGTTTGGTTGGTTTCATTTGTTTTGATTTGGTTTGGCTTGGTTTGGTTGACTTGGTTTGGTTTGGTTTGGTTGGTTTGGTTAAGTGTGGTTGGTTTGGTTTGGTTGGTTTGGTTTGGTTTGGTTGGTTTAGTTTGGTTTGGTTGGTTTTGTTTGGTTTTGTTTGGTTGGTTTGGGTTGGTTTTGTTTGGTTGTTTGGGTTTGTTTGGTTTGGTTTGGTTGGTTTGGTTAAGTGTGGTTGGTTGGTTTGGTTAGGTTAAGTGTGGTTGGTTGGTTTGGTTTGGTTTGGTTAGGTGTGGTTGGTTGGTTTGGTTTGGTTTGGTTTGGTTTGGTTTGGTTAGGTGTGGTTGGTTGGTTGGTTTGGTTGGTTTGGTTAAGTGTGGTTGGTTGGTTTGGTTTGGTTAAGTGTGGTTGGTTGGTTTGGTTTGGTTTGGATAGGTGTGGTTGGTTGGTTTGGTTTGGTTAGGTGTGGTTGGTTGGTTGGTTGGTTGGTTTGGTTGGTTTGGTTAAGTATGGTTGGTTGGTTTGGTTTGGTTGGTTTGGGTTGGTTTGGTTTGGTTTGGTTTGGTTTGGTTGGTTTGGTTTGGTTTGGTTTGGTTGGTTTGGTTTGGTTTGGTTGGTTTGGTTTGGTTTGGTTTGGTTGGTTTGCTTGGTTTGGGTTGGTTTGGTTGGTTTGGTTTGGTTTGGTTGGTTTGGTTGGTTTGATTGGTTTGGGTTGGTTTGATTGGTTTGGGTTGGTTTGGTTGGTTTGGTTGGTTTGGGTTGGTTTGGTTGGTTTGGTTGGTTTGGTTTGGTTTGGTTGGTTTGGTTTGGTTTGGTTTGGTTTGGTGTGGTTGGTTTGGTTTGGTTTGGTTGGTTTGGTTTGGTTTGGTTTGGTTGGTTTGGTTGGTTTGGTTTGGTTTGGTTTGGTTGGTTTGGTTGGTTTGGGTTGGTTTGGTTGGTTTGGTTTGGTTTGGTTGGTTTGGTTGGTTTGATTGGTTTGGGTTGGTTTGATTGGTTTCGGTTGGTTTGGTTGGTTTGGGTTGGTTTGGTTGGTTTGGTTTGGTTTGGTTTGGTTTGGTTGGTTGATTTAGTGAAGCAGCTTCATTACGTGCACACAGATTCAATTGATATGGGCGTCTGATCACTGCTACAATATTTCCTGCTACATTCAGTGGCTCAACCCAGCTTCTTGCAGAAATGTTAGCAGGGGACTGGAAGGAAAATGCTAGGGTGACAGATTTGTTTGTTGAAGTTTACACATGCAGGAAACACCGAATGTTTGGGGGAATTTTTTTTTTAACACTGACAGCAGGTTTTACTGCAACACTGTTATGTGGTCTAAATGCTGTGATCAGAAGTGTTTGCACACTTTATAGAAAACTACTCCAAAGAATATCGAGGTTAATTTCTTCCTGATCCATCCTAGTCAGAGCCTGCTGTGTATATGAACTTCATATCCACATTACATTATCACAGCGCATTACTGTTCCATTAGGCGGAGTGACTGCTTGACCAGCCACGTCTAATGGAAAGACACCGAGCGGGGACCCGAGCCAGCGCTGGACGCTCTGCTGCACCACCAATATTTTGGTCAAATGATTCAATTATTCCCTCAACCGAGCGGAGAGCCAAAGAAAAAACAACGCCCCATAGTTTTTAGGCCGTGTGTGTGTGTGTGCGCGTGTGTGTGTGTAGAGACCTGAAAGAGGACCTAATTGAAACCAGCTGTTCCACTGAGACATGCTGGAACGAGGCCAGAGTGCCACATTAGTGTGACATGGAGAGAGCGAGAGACATGAAGAGAGAGGGGGGAGAGAGAGGGATAAAAGACGGCGAGGCTCATGCAGAGAGTCGGCGTTTGATGCTCAGAGGAGGGGGAGTGATGGAGCTGATTGTCTCTCTGCTCTCTTTGCTGACAGTTTGATGTGTTTTGTACTTTGCCCGGCGTCAGAAGTGAAGTGACAGACAGGCCGACAGCTCGCTGACAGGAGGAGCTCGTCACCATCAGCCGAGCTGCAACTGAGCCTCATTGTGAAAAGCAGATTATGTACAGTGGATAATCACGGGGGCTTCGACTGACAAAGTTTTATCTTTATTTGGTTTTAACAGTTTGACCCAGATATAACAGCATTATAGGGTTTTGTCAAGCTGAACACAGTTTACCTTAAAGAGGAACACTGATGGAGGGTCTGATTAAAGAGGAATGCATCATACAAGCTGACGGGGATCAACAGATGTTAGACTTTAAAATGAGCGTTTACATCGTTCGACTAATTATCAACTTTAAAATGATTCTTAACACAACTATCACCAAGGTTACACCAACTACTGTCTGTCCTTTATTTCATAAACTGTCAGCAGCTCTGTGTGTCAGCAGCTCTGTGTGTGTGCGTGTGTCAGCAGCTCTGTGTGTGTGTGTGTGCGTGTGTGTGTGTGTGTGTGTGTGTGTGAGTGTGTGTGTCAGCAGCTCTCTGTGTGTGTGTGTGTGTGTGTGTGTGTGTGTGTGTGTGTGTGAGTGTGTGTGTCAGCAGCTCTCTGTGTGTGTGTGTGTGTGCGTGTGTGTGTGTGTGTGTGTGTGAGTGTGTGTGTCAGCAGCTCTGTGTGTGTGTGTCAGCAGCTCTCTGTGTGTGTGTGTGTGTGCGTGTGTGTGTGAGTGTGTGTGTGTCAGCAGCTCTGTGTGTGTGTCAGCAGCTCTGTGTGTGTGTGTGTGTGTGTGTGTGTGTCAGCAGCTCTGTGTGTGTCAGCAGCTCTGTGTGTATCAGCAGCTCTGTGTGTGTGTCAGCAGCTCTGTGTGTGTGCGTGTGTGTGTCAGCAGCTCTGTGTGGATCAGCAGCTCTGTGTGTCAGGAGCTCTGTGTGTGTGTTGGTCACTCTGTGTGTGTGTCAGCAGCTCTGTGTGTGTCAGCAGCTCTGTGTGTGTCAGCAGCTCTGTGTGTGTGTGTCAGCAGCTCTGTGTGTGTCAGCAGCTCTGTGTGTGTGTGTTTGTCAGCAGCTCTGTGTGTGTGTGTGTGTGTGTGTGTGTGTGTGTGTCAGCAGCTCTGTGTGTGTGTGTGTCAGCAGCTCTGTGTGTGTGTGTTTGTCAGCAGCTCTGTGTGTGTGTGTGTGTGTGTGTGTGTGTGTGTGTCAGCAGCTCTGTGTGTGTGTGTGTCAGCAGCTCTGTGTGTCAGCAGGTCTGTGTGTGTCAGCAGCTCTGTGTGTGTGTTGGTCACTCTGTGTGTGTTTCAGCTTCTCTGTGTATGTGTCAGCAGCTCTGTGTGTGTGTCAGCCGCTTTGTGTGTGTGTGTGTGTGTGTGTGTGTGTGTGTGTGTGTGTGTGTCAGCCGCTGTGTGTGTGTGTCATCCACTCTGTGTGTGTGTTTGTGAGTGTGTCAGCCATTCTGTGTGTGTGTGTCAGCAGCTCTGTGTGTATGTCAGCATCTGTGTGTGTGTGTGTGTGTGTGTGTGTGTGTGTGTGTGTGTGTGTGTGTGTGGGTGCATGCGTGTGTATGTTTGTGTGTGAGTGTCAGCAGAGGTGTGTGTGTCAGCCACTCTGTGTGTGTGTGTGCTTTTTTGTTGAGGAAGGGGAGGGCCTCCAAATGTGTGAAGCCCAGGGGCCTAAAGTGATATGAAGGTGCCTATGATCCTCCGTTGTCAATGTATCCTCCTCTCTCCCTTGTGTCCTCCCTCATCTTTCTTCTCCTCCTTTTCACTGGCCTCCTCCCTCTTCTTTCTACTTTCTCCTTCTTGTGATGATGCAGTTTAATCTGTTGTTTTGTCATCTGGGTCGTCCGTATATCTCTGCTCCTTTTGTTTTCCTTTCTGTTTTTCTTTGTACCTCTCTCTCTCTCTCTCGTGACAATCGACAGGCAGTTTTTTTTGTGTGCCATTTTTCAGACAGACAGACTCTGATTCATGTGCCCGTCATCCTGTCAGAACGAGAGAGAGACAAGCATTCAAGCATCTCTTTCCCTTCTCTCTGCAGTCGTCTTCATCGCTTTCTTCTCTGTGCAGTCGTCTTCGTCACTCTCTTCTCTCTGCAGTCGTCTTCATAACTCTCTTCTCTGTGCAGTCGTCTTCATAACTCTCTTCTCTCTGCAGTCGTCTTCATAACTCTCTTCTCTGTGCAGTCGTCTTCATAACTCTCTTCTCTGTGCAGTCGTCTTCATAACTCTCTTCTCTGTGCAGTCGTCTTCATAACTCTCTTCTCTGTGCAGTCGTCTTCATAACTCTCTTCTCTGTGCAGTCGTCTTCATAACTCTCTTCTCTCTGCAGTCGTCTTCATAACTCTCTTCTCTCTGCAGTCGTCTTCATAACTCTCTTCTCTGCAGTCGTCTTCATAACTCTCTTCTCTGCAGTCGTCTTCATAACTCTCTTCTCTGTGCAGTCGTCTTCATAACTTTCTTCTCTGTGCAGTCGTCTTCATAACTCTCTTCTCTGCAGTCGTCTTCATAACTCTCTTCTCTGCAGTCGTCTTCATAACTCTCTTCTCTGCAGTCGTCTTCATAACTCTCTTCTCTGTGCAGTCGTCTTCGTGCAGTCGTCTTCATAACTCTCTTCTCTGCAGTCGTCTTCATAACTCTCTTCTCTGTGCAGTCGTCTTCGTGCAGTCGTCTTCATAACTCTCTTCTCTGCAGTCGTCTTCATAACTCTCTTCTCTGTGCAGTCGTCTTCGTGCAGTCGTCTTCATAACTCTCTTCTCTGTGCAGTCGTCTTCATAACTCTCTTCTCTGTGCAGTCGTCTTCGTGCAGTCGTCTTCATAACTCTCTTCTCTGCAGTCGTCTTCATAACTCTCTTCTCTGTGCAGTCGTCTTCGTGCAGTCGTCTTCATAACTCTCTTCTCTGCAGTCGTCTTCATAACTCTCTTCTCTGTGCAGTCGTCTTCGTGCAGTCGTCTTCATAACTCTCTTCTCTGCAGTCGTCTTCATAACTCTCTTCTCACCTGGGGAGGTGCGATCTTTTCTGTGGTTATTTTTAATGTTTATAACACAGTCTGTATGAAACATGGACGTACCTTCAGTGATGTCACCCTTTGGTGTCTGAACTTTTGGTCAACCTAGTAAAAGGCGAAGAGAGGAGCTGAGGTGGGGCTTAGGCCTCCCGACAAACAGGTGCAACACACCCACCTGTCAGTCAAAGAGGCCACACCCCTCATTATGAATAAATCTTATCCTTCTTCAATTCAAAACAAATTAGTTATAAGAGAATGTCATTCCTGCACCCTGTGTGCTGATAAAGATGAGTGTGAATGGGACTGTATGCAGAAAGCCTCAAGTGGACACTCGAGGAACTGCAGGTCTGTTCTGCTTCGGCATTAGTTTCATCTTGAGTACTCATGAAATGATGGAACTGGTGACATTGTTTTTGAAATGAAGTGAGGAGATCTGTGTGCGCGTGCGTGTGAGTTATTCTTTGGTATGTTTTAACTTGTTTTGGCAGATGTCACAGGGCAGGTAGAGCAGTGATTGGTGGGATCTTCTTTCCCCTTTCTGTTTGTTTATTTGTTTTTGTGTGTGTGTGTGTGTGTGTGTGTGTGTGCCATGTCAAGTCGTGCATTACGAGATGGAGTAGCCACAGTGAAGGACAAGCGTTTCTCATCCATTTATGAAGCCGTCAGCATTAAAGCCAGCCAAGCATCTTAATGACCTATGACTCAACCCTGAGTCTAATCTGACACACACACACACACACACACACACACACACACACACACACACACACACACACACACACACACACACACACACACAGGGCTGAGTCACATAAGTTCACATGTAGCACACACACACAAACACACACCCATTGCCAGTGACATCAGAAGAAGTCATATGGGGGGTGGATCCATTCTAAATTCATGCGCACCAGTCACTCAAACGCGTACCCTGCGCCTGCAAAGACCTCTGCGATCTGACCAACGTCTGACACTACACCTACAATTTCCATAGACTTATAATGGTTACACGGGCACAATGCACAAGTCGCGTCCACATGTGCGCTTCATTATCGAGCACCGTCTACGTGACATGTAACACTTAGAAAAAAATGCCAGGCGTTTAGGCGTGTGTGGCGTGTAAGCGCGTGCAGTAAACTGTGCAACGAGTGCGAAGCAGTATGTCGTCACATGTGCTGCTACACCTGAGAGTTTTTCTAGCTAAACCCCTCTCTCTCTCTCTGCGCTCTTCTAAGGCTTATCCAGAGAAACTTTAATAGTGTTCACCAACAGGTTAGGGATCTCGCCAGAACATTTTGGACACCTAACATTCATTTTCCTGCATTCTGATCAGTTTTTATGCACCAATTTGTGCCTTTTCACTCGCACTTGCCTGCACACGCACTGAGCGCTGATACAGTACGCTGCACGGAAATAATTGCAAACGGTCTGGACGGCCGCACTGAACGCAAGACAACAGCAGTCCCGTCTTAAAAAGTTCCCATCCCGGACCCGCTTGTTCACATCTGCAGCAAGCAGCTGCACAAAACAGAGAAATGCATCGTTTGTAGTTGTGTGCTTTGCATTCAAAGACCTAACAGCGGACATCGCTCTCTTTTTCTCTCTCTCTCTCTCTGGTCCACTGCAGAGTATAAAGTCAATTGCAGGTGATTTTTTTTTCCACAGACCCCCCAAACTTTTGCTTTTGAGGCTTTCAGGGGGTTTCAAGTTTCAATCAAGAGGTCTCAGAACCCCCTAGACCCCCTGTATTTCGCATCCTGCATACAACACAATATAAACATTTACTTTGAATAATGAATAAGAAACGGTGAATATCCTGTCCCTTCTCTGGATAAGCCTTAGAAGAGCGCAGAGAGAGAGAGAGAGGGGTTAGCTAGAAAAACTCTCAGGTGTAGCAGCACATGTGGTGACATACTGCTTCGCATTCGCTCGGCACAGCTTACTGAGCTGCACGCGCGTACACGCCTAAGCGCCTGGCAATTTTTTCTAAAGCCCCGTTTCGACCGGAGGAACTATCCCCCAGAACTATGGTCTTTTTGAGGAACTACGTGCATTTCGACCAAATTTACCCGGGTAAATGTGTAGTTCCGGGTAAATAATCTACCCCGAAAAAAAAGACCCTACTAGCGGTTATGTACTTTCTGACGGTCTAGGGACTTTTTGGGTGGGGCCAGCAGCGCCTGCAGGGCTGAACGTCTGATTGGCCAGGCTCTCGTAGCGTAGGTAACGTCTGATTGGCCTGGTAGCGTAGGCAATGTCCAGGCAAAAGGTAGCGTTAGCGCCATGTTTAAAGAGAGCAGCTGCAAGCTAGTTGTTTACATTTTTCATCATGCTGTGTATGAACATTTTGGACATGGATTCGGGAAAGAAAAGATATACCTACTGACAAGGAGGTGCAGGCCTTGCTGACCGTGTATGGGACAGGACTGTATTAAAAAAAAAACTTGCGTTTATATATGTGTGGGGTAAACAAGGTTAGATAAACACTACCTTATAACACATGCTTTTTACATGTTTTCACTTTGAACGACTTATGGTATGTTTCAGATTCTATAGCGTGTGATATTTTACGTTAATACTTAGCTATTTAGCTAATAAATGTTTGTATAATGTTGAATTGCAGGTGCTGTGTTTAGTAACAACTAGAGAGATTCAGTTGTGATGACTTTATTGATGAAAAAAGCTGCACCAGTGTAACACATTTACAAACAAATGGTATAAAATCATGAATAGACATTTGAAAGTTCTGGATCAACTGGGCCTCCGTGAAAGTCGGTACCACAGTTTCCCACCACTCCGCTGCTCTATTGTGCACCCAGACACACGGAGAAACACGACGCCTTCGGTTGTAATCGCGTATCTGAAATGCACACAACATGGGACAGTGGTGAGTTATTTCAGTCTAAAATAACTACACACAGCCGGGGTTCGCGTAATATAATAACTACGCCATGCGTTTACTCCTTACTTACCATTAGTCTTCTGCGCCATTGCACCTGTGCCATGTCCCGGTCCAAATCGGCAAGGACTATTAACAGCAGTCTTCTTCGTTTAATTATAGCATTTCTGGCATCTTGAAATCGTTTTGCCGCCAGTGCTCGTCTCCTCCTCGATGGATTCTTTTGCAATGAAAAACAATACGAGCTGAGCCTCCTCCATAGCAACTTGCTAACTGTAGTGTCGCACAAGTAATGACGCTGGCCTGTCCGTCGCCCTATGTATTACGTCATCTTTTGTTGTATGGCCTTCGTCTTTTTCTTACCGCCACCTATCGGACTGGATGTGTAATGCAGTTATATATATTGCTTCCTCCTACGTCCTCATACGTCATTGGCTTAATCTGCATGATCTACCCGGGACTTTAGACCGCGGTCGAAACGCGGACAACATGGGCAACAGGAACTTTTTAGTTCCTTAAAAAAAAGCCCCTGAACTATTTAGTTCCGGGGTATGTCGGTCGAAACGCGGCTTAAGTGTTACATGTCACGTAGACGGTGCTCGATAGTGAAGCGCGCCTGACCACTGCAGCTTCACTCACGCCACACCTGCCACTACACCTAACTACTTTAATTAGGTAAGTTTAGTGCAAGTTAGGCAGGCAGGTACACGTGTGAGGGACTGGTGCGCATGATTTTAGAATGGATTCACCCGCCATAGACGTCATGGCGTGGTGTGTGTGGCTCTACATTAACGCAGACGTGTCCCCGTCCTGCTGCAGTGACCCTTCACACATCTCCATCTCTAACCTGATATTATATATTTATGTTTGCCAATCTCTTTCAGAATTGATTTTTAAATTGTACTGACAGCTTACAAAGCCCTGCATGGCCTAGCACCCAAACATGTTGAAATGAGCTTTTAACTCCCTGCTGCCCAAGCAGACCTCAGAGACTGGCTGCCTCAGGCCGGCTCGACGTACCCGAGTCAAGGTTGAGGTCAGAGGGGGATCGGGCTTTTTCAGTTATGGCACCTCGGCTCTGGAACAGTTTTCCACTTTCTATCCGTTCAGCTGACTCTGTTTCTGCTTTTAAATCGGGCCTTTAAACTCATTTTTACAGACTTGTCTTTTCAGCTGACAGATCATTTGATCAGAGCTCCGGAGTGCAGATTTTTTACTTTTGTTTTAACTGTTTGTAGCGCCCGTCCCATGTAGCTATTTGATCAAGTAAATATTAAAGGGGTGTTGTAGTACTATGGGCGGGGCCCTGGGTACTTTACTTAATGACTGACCGTGCTTACCTGTGTAACAGAAATTAAGTAACTAAGTTATGATTGTAATAAATGGCGGTGCCTTCACTTAGTAAGGAAATATGAACTTCTTTTCTCAAATCCCACTAAGAATTAGAAAGGACGCTTCACTTGCTACTGCAAGCACAGAAAATAAAAAGCACGTTCACCGGTTAATTGTTACTCACAAATCCTTCAGTTCTCATCCGCAGTATGGTCGAAAGGCGAAAAGCAGGGCAATGGTTGACAAGATGAACAGTCGGAGAGGCTAAGGGCTGGCGGCAAACGTCCAGTCGCAGTGATAGCTGATTGGGGAGATTTCTACACTTCCAGCGGGTCCAAAGAGTGCTTCCTGGTCCACTTATGCATGCTTCACAATGTCTGTTACCCTCGGTAAACTCTGCGTACACCACCGTATCAGACATGTGAGACAGCTTCTCACTCGTGGATACGTCTGTGTAACGATCTCATCTCACTAACCCTTGATTACTCTGCGGAGTTGTGACTGCATCCCGCCCCTCTACCTTTCTGATTGGGCTGAATGATTTGTAAGAAAACAATCATTTTAACAAAAACAAAAGATAGACAGTTTAACAGTCTTTTAGATTAGGTTGTGAGCTGACCATGCTACTCTTCTGTATACTGCAACCAAACCGTTTGAATTTCAATGAACTTTATTTACACAAAGACAAAGTCTGCAAACAGCTTCACTTTTTAACAATTATGAACGTTTCATTTTATTTAAAAGAATTAAATGAACTCATGTTAACATTCTCTCTTTTATAGACATGTATCTTGTTTATTTTGTAACATTTCTCTTTTTAAATGACATTTGATCTTATTTATTTATCTGAAAGGACATGTTTTAGACTGGGCTACATGTACTGTATATCTGAATTTTACTGTTTATGTTTCTGTAGTTGTTATCGTCTTTTTTAAATTACTTCTTTTAAGCACTTTGTACACCAGTCTTGAAAAGTTCTCTACAAATAAAGTATTATTATTATTAAATATTAAAAAATATATATTTACGGTGGCTGGGAAGTGCAAATCAAAATGACAAAGTGTGCTCATTTTGTTTGTTTTGGCGGAGAGACTTGGTGGACAGTGATATTGAGTGATACTGAGTTTGAGGTGACAAAGATGTTTTGCCCGTTTAGTGGAACTCATTTGAGCCAGATTACTAAGTTTTGCTTTTTGTGTGGACAGTCTTCGAAATGTTGAAGTATCCAGCATCTTTGAGACCTTTAGAATTGAATATAATCGTATGTGTTTACATATATGATTAACATAAATATTAACTAATTAATTAAAATTAAATTATCCACCAAGTCTTTCTGCCAAAACAAACAAAATGACCCCTCACTCAATCACTTCTGGGTCATTTGGTACATTCCCTCTCCGTCAAGAATCTATAGTTTGTAAATTTGTTTGGGGACTGGTAAAAGTGTTTCACATCTTGTAATTTTGTTTTATAAAATGTAAAAACGTTTTTCAAAATGTAAATTTGTCGCAAATTTCGTAAAAGTGTTTCACACTTTGTAATTTTGCTTTGCACTTCCCAGCAACCGTATATATTTCTATTTTATCGCATGTTTGAATTGAATGTTTGTGCTGTAAGCTGAGAGTACTTGCAGTGTGCTTTTATTTTGAAATAAAGTAAGGCCCCTCTGGTAGAGTGAAGGTTAGGACATGAAGTTCAGCCCAGAAACAGGAAGTGGTTAGGGGTCCCAAACTGAGGTCAAACAGCTCAAAGGAACGGTAACAAAGGTCAATGTGTGATGTCATCAGGTGGATATGACTTTGGACTCGTCAGCTGAGCTGTCTGAGAGTTTGTTAAAGTGAAATGAGACATTCAAAGATGCAGCAGTGTCCTTCTTTTACATCACTGAGACTACAGGGAGACACTGAGGACCACTATCTACGGTGAGCCTGAAGGGACAAAATAGCATAAGATTAATGTGATTAACTCGTTAATGCTGACAGCCCTAATCTTTGTGTTTATTCATATACAATACATTTCTACTGATACCTCATGTCTCATGAGCCCTTTTTAAAGCTCCGTAACTAAGCTCAGACGTCATCACGTCTTTGTACGTTCATATTGATTCCATGACGGCGTAATATTGGCGTCTCAGTCTGTGAGGTCACGTTGTGTTTCAGCGTTGTGGAAGCACTGCACAGCAGGAGCTCCACATGCACACACACAGAGCTGTTCTCCCCCGCTGATCCCGCCTCTCCACTGTAACGCCTTTGTTACTACCGCTGAAGACGGTACAGAGGGGGGGTCACTTTGTCCCCCCATTATGCCTCCATGACATTCAGATTGAAGGAGAATCGTCACAGCGGCGTAAATGTGGCGGCTTGAAACAGCACTCTGAACGGGGCTATCTTCAGTTTTGTACATTTCTCCGTCATAGCGCACAGTTTTCACGTGTTCTTTTTTCCAATGTTATCCTCTCCTCTCTCTCTTCCACACAGTAAACAGAACGACCGACACATTTTATCTATCAGATGGCGCTTCGGAACAAAACCCGTCAATACATACGTTTCTCATTCCACTGTTCACGGTCAGACCTGTGTTTGTTTCCTTTTGATTCTCTCTCTCCGTCCTGTAACAATACAACATCATTATTATGAGGTTAAAAGCAGACTATCTCTTCCTACAATAGAATCCCTCTGTGGAGTAGAAAGGTTTAACGAGATGATTGTCTGAGCAGATTTAACTGATGGAAATGAACACAGAGTTGTTCTTTAAATACTCTGAAGTGAAAATGTCAGAGACAATCAAACAGAACACATCACAGTGTCATGAATGTAAGCGCTCTTCCATGTTTGTTTGTTGTGTTTCTTCCTCTCTTACTCTCTTGTCTGTCTCCTCTCTCTTCTCTCTTCTGTCTCCTCTCTCCTCTCCCTCTGTCTCTCTCCTCTCCCTCCTCTGTCTCTCTCCTCCGTCTGCTCTCTCTCTTCTCTCCTCAGTCTCGTCTCTCTCCTCTCCCTCCTCTGTCTCTCTCCTCCATCTGCTCTCTCTCTCCTCGGTCTCGTCTCTCTCCTCTCCCTCCTCTGTCTCTCTTGTCTTTCTCCTCCTTCTGCTCTCTCTCTCCTCGGTCTCGTCTCTCTCCTCTCCCTCCTCTGTCTTTGTTGTCTCTCTCCTCCGTCTGCTCTCTCTCTCTTCTCTCTCGTCTGTCTCCTCTGTCTCCTCTCTCACCTCTACCTCCTCTGTCTGTCTTGTCTCTCTCCTCCGTCTGCTCTCTCTCTCTTCTCTCTCGTCTGTCTCCTCTGTCTCCTCTCTCACCTCTACTTCCTCTGTCTGTCTTGTCTCTCTCCTCCGTCTGCTCTCTCTCTCTTCTCTCTCGTCTGTCTCCTCTGTCTCCTCTCTCACCTCTACCCCCTCTGTCTGTCTTGTCTCTCTCCTCTGCTCTCTCTCTTCTCTCTCGTCTCTCAACTCGGTCTCTTCTCTCTCGTCTGTCTCTTTTTTATCCTTCCTCCCTCTCCTCCATCTCCTCTCTCTCTCGCCTGTCTCTGGGGAGTTTATCGATCCGTGCTCAACACCAGTTTGTTTACTCCTCAGGGTTCAGGATTAGCAGTTAGCATACAGAGAGATTAATTTGATAATCTTTTAATCAGTGGTGAATATTTATGATTTTATATGTGATTATGGTGTTCCACAGGGTGGCTGCGTCGTACACTGTCGTGTATGTGTGTGTTTAGTTAAGGTGTGTTTGTGTGTGTGTGTGTGTGTGTGTGTGTGTGTGTGTGTGTGTGTGCGTGTGTGTGTGTGTGTGTGTGTGTGTGTGGTTTGTTGTTACCATATCTGGTTGTGGAGAAGTATCAAGTTTTAAAGAACAGAAGTTTGCTCGGTGAAGCATTGCATCAAACTGGTGGAGAGAGTGAACGGTGTTTCTCTCGTGGTGTTCTGCTTATTATCTGATCATTTACAATTTAATCACCTCCAGATCATTTAAAAAAGTTCTACTTAAATACTCACATAAAGAGTTTTGTGCACTACAGGCTTTTTGCTAAACTTACTGTGCACTACAGGCTTTGTGCTAAACTTACTGTGCACTACAGGCTCCATGCACTAAAGGCGCTGTGCACTACAGGTTTTGTGCTAAACTTACTGTGCACTACAGGCTTTGTGCTAAACTTACTGTGCACTACAGGCTCCATGCACGAAAGGCGCTGTGCACTACAGGTTTTGTGCTAAACTTACTGTGCACTACATACTTTGTGCTAAACTCACTGTGCACTACAGGCTCCATGCACTAAAGGCTCTGTACACTACAGGCTTTGTGCGAAACTTACTGTGCACTACAGGCTCCATGCATGAAAGGCGCTGTGCACTACAGGCTTTGTGCTAAACTTACTGTGCACTACAGGCTTTGTGCTAAACTAACTGTGCACTACAGGCTTTGTGCTAAACTTACTGTGCACTACAGGCTCCATGCACTAAAGGCGCTGTGCACTACAGGTTTTGTGCTAAACTTACTGTGCACTACATACTTTGTGCTAAACTCACTGTGCACTACAGGCTCCATGCACTAAAGGCTCTGTACACTACAGGCTTTGTGCTAAACTTACTGTGCACTACAGGCTCCATGCACTAAAGGCTCTGTACACTACAGGCTTTGTGCTAAACTAACTGTGCACTACAGGCTTTGTTCTAAACTCACTGTGCACTACAGGCTTTGTGCTAAACTCACTGTGCACTGCAGGCTCCATGCACTAAAGGCTCTGTGCACTACAGGTTTTTTTGCTAAACTTACTGTGCACTACAGGCTCCATGCACAAAAGGCGCTGTGCACTACAGGCTTTGTGCTAAACTTACTGTGCACTACATACTTTGTGCTAAACTCACTGTGCACTGCAGGCTCCATGCACTAAAGGCTATGTGCACTACAGGCTTTGTGCTAAACTCACTGTGCACTACAGGCTCCATGCACGAAAGGCGCTGTGCACTACAGGCTTTGTGCTAAACTTACTGTGCACTACAGGCTCCATGCACGAAAGGCGCTGTGCACTACAGGCTTTGTGCTAAACTTACTGTGCACTACATACTTTGTGCTAAACTCACTGTGCACTGCAGGCTCCATGCACTAAAGGCTCTGTGCACTACAGGTTTTTTGCTAAACTTACTGTGCACTACAGGCTCCATGCACTAAAGGCGCTGTGCACTACAGGCTTTGTGCTAAACTTACTGTGCACTACAGGCTCCATGCACTAAAGGCTCTGTGCACCACAGGCTCTGTGCTAAACTCACTGTGGACTACAGGCTCTGTGCACTACAAGCTTTGTACACTACAGGCTCTATGCTAAACTCACTGTGCACTACAGGCTCTGTGCACTACAGGCTCTATGCTAAACTCACTGTGCACTACAGGCTCTGTGCACTACAGGCTTTGTGCTAAACTCACTGTGCACTACAGGCTCTATGCTAAACTCACTGTGCACTACAGGCTCTGTGCACTACATGCTTTGTGTTAAACTCACTGTGCACTACAGGCTTTGTGCTAAACTCACTGTGCACTACAGGCTTTGTGTATGACAGGCTCTGTGCACTACACACTCTGTACTAAACACACTGTGAACTACAGGCTCAATGGACTACAGGCCCCATACACTACAGGCTCTGTCCACTACAGGCTACTTGCACTACGGGCTCCATGCACTACAGGCTCTGTGCTTAACTCACTCTGCACTACAGGCTTCGACCACTACAGGCTCTGTGCTAAACTCAATGTGCACAACAGCCTCCCTGAACTACAGGCTTCTGTGCATTTCTGCAGAGCATCAAGGTGACAATCCAGCTGATGAACATATGAAAGCATTTAGCAGCTGTAGTTACAGAAAATGTTTATCAGTCAGTGGAAACTTCTGTGGCCCTGAAGGCCAACATTTCTCATGACATGCAGACATATTAAAAACAATAAAGGTTTCACAAAATGCACTAAAACATTCAAACATTTTCAGAAACACAAAAGCATTTCATGAAACGTGACAAAAATATGCATCACAAAAACATTTCACAAATCTCAAAATCATTTAGTGACACTAAAAACATTTAATAAGACAAAAAGTTGATCTTCAGGAAACCAAAGCAGATCAGAGGGTAAAGATCTGGCTTATTGTCGATATGTGGCACAAAATAAAACCTGAATCAAAACAATTTAATCTCAAAATCTTCTGCTGACACTTATTAAATGATCCAATTAAAAAGTGAGATTATCTTCAGAGATAAAACGTCTCTGCACAGCTCTCATCGTGTGAGTGGAGCAGGGAGAATGAGAGGTGACGGCGCTCTCAGACTGACTCTCCTGAACGCAGATCCAGTTCAACTCTGAGCCTCAGGGTCTGAAGTCACACTGGGTCCAAAACACTCCTGAGACCTGAAACTGTCATTATCACATCATGCACTGTTTCCTCAGAGATACAGACATGGTGATGTTTTAAAGGTCAAGTACAACCTGGTACAACCAGCTCTCACCATCACTTCTCTCATCACTTGACCTCTGACCCATCAGCTGCTGTCTGAACACAAACTGCCCCACAGTGATTAGACAGTTTGACTCACTGACAGACAAACACTGCTGAAACCTTGAGAAGCCAAAAGTAATCTTATTTATCCAATTATGGCGTCCTCCCCTCATGCCCACTCTCTTCTGATTGGCCAGATCTCCCGGGGGGCAGAATGCTGCAAGGTTGCCAGGGGGATTTCTGGGATTACTCCAACATACGTTTACCTCGTGTTCGGAAACTTTGCCCACGTTTAGTTTGGAAATCCAGCATTGTAACACTATGAGAGTTTGAAAATGAGGATCAGCAGAGTAGGTCAACTTTAGGAAGAAACCATTACTTAGAAGAGCAGACGGTTGCTAGGGGCGGTTGCTAGGAGCATAGAGTTTGGATTGACCATTTCTGGTGCTTCTTTAGGATGTCAGGAGCATCTCTTCACTCGCTCAGTGTGACTTTTAGTTTCTGTGATCTTTGCCTTGACCCAGCGTCCGAACACATGGTATGAAACATGCTGAGTTTTGGGTCTGAACACCTTCACAGAGCTGCCGGTCCTGTCTGTAGCTTCAGATGAATCTATTAAGTGAGGAGCTATTCGAAGTGTTAGCCTGCAGGAAGACCCCCAGCAGCAGCAGCAAACAGCAGTGTTAGAGGCTTTAGCTGAGTCAGAGAGGACATAGAGGCAGAGCGCCCCCCCCTCCCCCGCTCTGCGTGTCGGCTGTCTTCCAGTGGACCGAGTCAAGCAGATAATAAAGCAGCAGAAGCACCTCAGTGACCAGCGGCTCAGAAAACCCTCATCTCTGGCTGCTCGGTGTGTGTGTGTCTGTGTGTTCCTGTGTGCTGTGCAGCAGGCCGTGATATTGGCCCTGGGGTTGTGGGAGGTCAGAGGAGACGCTTCAGCAGAAAGAGACAGTATTGATTTTTCTTCAATGAAGGCTAACTTTGGGAAACTCTTCATAATACTCAGTTTAAGCTGTTTGAGTTCAAACCTGACGGTGATCAGAGCTGCAGAATAAAAAACCAAGGAACCCCCATTAGGGTCTCATATTAATATGTCAAATGTTTCAGCATAAATAACCATGTTTACAGCCTGGTTCATAAAAAACAAACCTGGTCTCAATAGTTAATTTCTTTGTTGGTGAAATTCATCTGTTTTCATGTGGTTAAGCCTCAAACTGGCCATACGCTCTGCGATATCAGGGCGCATTAAGACAATGGATTTCGACACGGCGGCTGTTCAGTGTACGGGGAGTGGTTAGCATCTACTGCTACATCAAGGTCTGAAAACATACGTTCATACAAACTCAATCATATTTATCTGATCGCAGGAAAGCACAGTCCTGAATGTACGTGGAGCTGAGTGTAGCCGACACTGTGCTGTGTGTGGATTCTGCATGAACTTATCCTTGAGCTGATTAGCTTAAAAACACTCTTTCTGTTTGATACCACACACACAGATGATATGATGTTTTTTAATCAGCACACCAGAGGACTTCTCTAACTGCTGCCATGTTTCTTTCAATCCAAACATCTTGCTTTCACTTTTCCCAAAACTCTTCTTTTACTGTCTGCCAGCAGCCGAGCGCTCTGCTGCACCGGTATCCAGCTGTGCAGCAGAGCCTGCAGCTTCTCCGGGCTAATACTCCTCCATAGCTATCAGCACACAGCCTCCCTCCACCCTACAACACCAGCTCCCTGAAGTACTTACACAGGCGGCCTGGCCCTGGCAGGATATGACACGCCATTAACCGGCCGCCACGCCATGATGCTTATTTGGAGACATCTGGAGCTGAAAATGTTTCATGACTTCTCCCAGGACTTCCACGGATTAAAAATGGGAGCCTGGCTGGTTTTTAAAAATACAGAGACAGAGTGAGCGAGATAGGGGAGCAGAGGAGAGAGAGAGGACCCTGTCGAGGAGTCCGATGGTGACAGTACAGCCATAGCTAATGTGATTCCCCCGCCGTGACTCATAGAAGAGGTATATAAATACCCCCACAGGCCCCTGACACCGACATGCAAACCCTCCCCAACTCTCTATAAACCCACGAGACAGAGAGAGACAGGATTTAAAGGGCAGACATTTTTCTTTTCCCCTCTGAACTGTAGACTTGTGTTTCACCTGCAGAGGGGAAGAAGGTTTGTGTGCGTCTCCCACAGCTGAGAAGGAAAAGAAAATAGCGAGAAGGATGATGAGAGGTCTGCTGGAGCCTGGAATGAGCAGAAAGTGTGAAAGAGTTCATGAGAAATCTCAGCGTCCCTGTGTGAGACCTGGCTGAGAGTCGATGTGTGTTCATGGTGAGTCTGCAGCTGTTAACACAAGACGCAGACCAAGCTGCAGCTGCTCTGCAGAGTACAGCTGGAGCAACGTGTTTGTCTGAAAAGCTTTCAGAAACTTCACCTGTTGTCTTTGCACAGATCAGATTTCACTCCTCAGTCTGCAGACCGTCTGAAGTTACACCTCTCTTAACTCTCACTTTTTATTGGCTTTATTTTCAGGTTGGTGTTGCATTGTTTCACAGAATCGTCTCACATGAAGAGAAATCAAACTCTCAGGGTTGTCTGTTAAACCGAGTATTAAGACCTGTTTTACCACCAAGAGACTAAACTTGGTGTTGTGGTGTCTGTTTGCTGTAGTCGTTGTCTTCACCTGAGGTTGTTGCCACACGTTGTGACTCTATATGGTTGGTTTAGAAGTATGTCAGTCTACAACGCTTTGGTCCTTACTGATGGGGGGTTGGGGTTAATACGTTTAGCAGACAAATCTTACTTAGGTGATTTAAAGGACAAAGGACGCACTCACAGTAGGCAATCTGTACCGTGTCTAAGCAAGCTTCACCCATGAAGTCCAGTTCATTTGACTAGTGTGAGTGCTCCGATCCGTGCTCAAGCACGGTACCCTGGCACGTTTGGAAGATTGTGCTTCGTCACCGTACAGTTCATGCACGAGCACGAGCACAAGCACGCGGGTGCACCACGTGGACAGCCTTCATGATGGAGAAATCCTGGAGTGTTCTGTCTGTATCTGGCTAACATGACTCAGAATAAGACACAAAGTCAGTAAAGTAGCTGTCATGTTCTCTGTGATGTTCTCCAATGTGCAGACACGGGCTTGACAGCGTGTCGCTTTTATTTATTTATTTACATTTTTGAGTCCGTGCTCAGGCCCAGTTAGACCTGGAGCAGTGTGAGTGCAGGCGAGAGGGGAATGGGGGGGGGACAATCTCAGGCTCAGGTGATTCAACATGGTATGGGACCACAGGGCCTAGTGTGAGTGTGCCCTGAGAGATGCCAGCGTTAAATCAGCTGATACATCTGGAGAGGGGGATGCAGTTTAACAGTTCATGCCTACCAGCCGACATGCTGAGCTCTGGTTAGAAACACTGAAAGGATGCAAAGGTTTGTGGAGGAGTGTGTGAGATGGAAACAGCCTCACGTGTTCATTAGCTGGATATGTGCAGCCTGAGACGCTCCGACACATCCTGAACCCTCATTACATCCTGGGCTAATGAAGGGCAGTGAGACAGCAGCTCTGAATGACTGTCTAAATGAAGAGGAAACTCTACAGCTGATTAACAGGGACAGACAGACCTGAAGACAGACAGACAGACGGACGGACGGACGGCCGGAGGGACCTCCCGCTCACCATGCTGATATTAGCTCACAGACGCCCTCAGAGCAGAGACAAGAGAGAGATAACATAGTAAATCCAGAAAGTGCGGAGTAGAAGTTTGAGCGTATTTGCTGCCAGTTTCTAAGCCTGCAGAGCAGTGAGTTAAAGTCAGAGGAGGTATTTACTGAAGTGATAGTGAAGTGAAGAGTGTTTGTGGAGAGACGAGAGTGAACACAGCAGGGAGAACGTACACGTTATGATGACATTAGATTACACTACTGCCTCATTATTAGCTCAGAATCCATCAGTTCATACGTCAGTGTAGAGAATACAAACATGTCGAAGTGGAGTATGAATTTGAATGTCCTTCTCACAGTCTGAAGCTGTGTTCATAAAAACATCATTTATGTTTTGTCTTTTTAACATGTTTTGATCGATTGCGGCGCTCATAACACCAAATATTCTGCCCCATCCCCACCCTGCAGAGGAAACTCATTTAGGTCGCTTGTATCTGCGATCTTATTCTTTCAGCCACAACCTAAATGCTGCACCAGTCTGTATGTCAATCTCCAGCCCATCTTACCTTCACTGTGAACAAGACCTGAGATACACGTGTGGAACTAAAACCAGCACACAGTCACCTGCATGGGGGGCACACTAACAATGGAAATGACTGAAACACTGACCACGCTGATAGACACAGCACAGGAGAAACATTTTTCCAAGGCTGAGGTTGTCTGTAAAGTGAGATTTAATTGTCTTGAGCAACGTTTTGATCAGACATATCATCACTTAAAGAAGAAACCTGTGCACTCCGAGCAGATCACGCAACTTTAATGACGCGCACTAAATGATAGACATAGAACCACAAAAGGTGTTAAATCAAACCGTATTTGGCCACCTACAGATCGTCAATGGGGAAACAACAGACACTGGAGAACGTTTAATGAATTTTGTTCATTTATTTATTGTTGGTCAGGCTGAAAAGAGAGAGGGGGGGGGGAGAGACAGTTTAGTTACAATTCATGACAAAGCTTGAGGCATTAATGAGACTTCGCTTTTGGCCTATACTTACATCCAGCTGTCGGTCAAGCAACTTGATTTCCTTGTGCAGCTTCCTCATCTTCAGCTACCTGTATGCAACCTCAGTCTGCAGGTATCGCTTGTAGACACTTTGGATCCTGTCCTCATCCTCTGTCTGAAATACAGTCATGATTTAGTTGTCAGGTGGTCAGATACTCACCAACTTAAATATATTCTTACTACAATGCGAGTGTATTGAATTGTACTCACTGCTCCATCTCTAGCAGTGTGAGAGGGGCCAGGCTCTGCTGGATGTGGTTCAGTACTCCCCTAAAGGAATGGATTGATTCAGTCCAAATACCACGCGCAAGGATTGAGATACGAGGGTTACAGTTTCCTTCATTTACCTTCTCTGCATCCAGAATGGAGCACACCGACACCGTGTCCTCATCATCTGCCTCCTGTTAGTGAATTAGGATTTATTAGCAACATTTGAAGGATGTCTTCTGTTAACACACACAATGAAGAGACACAGAATCAGTACACTGATGCAGCTATATAAACTTACTTCCTCCTCTCCTCCAACCAACACAAGTGTTGGGGGCTGCAACAGACTGATCGAATGTCCAACTGCTGCAAAATGTCACAAGGGTTAACTAAATCACCAATTATGAAAAAACAAACATTAATGAGGTTCACCACACCTTCGAGATGAGAGCTCCTCTCCTCCCTGCCAGCATGGGGTGAAGTCTGGAGTCTTCGGTCCTCCTCCCGTTTTGGTTAGTTCAGCCCTTTTCTTGTTGGCTATAATATGAAAGATATGGCAGTGACACCGGGAACTTTTCCAATTCAACACCATGGCACAAATGATATTCACTTACCGCACTGAATGATGTTCTTGTGTTTCACTTTAACTTGTTCCCAAGTTCGCTTGACATTTGGGTTTGTGCTTTATGAAGCGATAAGAGGAGAAAAAGTGCACAATATATAAATATGAAAACAGATAGCTGGGCCTAGGCAATATAAAACACAGCGTCGGCAAATTAGTATGCCTATAGTAGCCTATAAGTAGCCTATAGAAAATACACAAGGTTCATTCATGATAGAAAGTCATTAATCTAGTTCATTAGGCTATGAGGTTACGGCAAACACTCACATTTAAATGAATAGCCTATAGGCTTCAGCCTTGTACAGAAATGCATAACTATACATATCCCTTACTTACGCATTTAACTTGTCCGCCATCTCTTGCCAAGCTGCTTGTCTCGCCTTCGCTGCAGCCGAGGTGTTTGATTTGGCTGTTATTATAGTTTTGTGCTCTAATTGACTGAAAGATGTCGCTCTTTCCTTGTTGTTCGCCATCAATTATGATAGACAATCGTGGTTTCTGTGATCCACACTGCTCCCTTTTTATGCAGAACGGGCACGCGCAAGTATCCTGATTAATAATGTCTGGTTCAAATTAACGATATTGTTTTAGCGCGATTCAGCGTTGGAGGAACGGACTTAGCCGGCCTTCAATCATCACGTTAATTGAATCAGGCTAGAAGGACATTAGCTCTGATTATTAGAACCACACACGAGGAACGGGCCCCTGAAACTGAGCCAACAGCAGTCACCTAGAATATTGTTTTGGTTTTCAACTTCTGATCATGTGACCAAGACTGTCGCATCGCCGATTGAGTGATTCTTGTCACGTGACCATGTGACATGACGGAGACTGCTGTGTGCCAAAAAGATATTGGCTAAGCGCTTTTTTGCGCTTGCAGCCTATTATTAGAGTAGTTTGATGGAATTGGGGTTTGTCAGTTTATTTGTTTTATTTGTATATTGGGAAGACGGGGAGGGCAGTACTCTATGATGGTCCATTCACAATGATCACAGACAAGTGGGACTTAGTGGGGGTGGGGTGCCTCATGTGTGTGTATGTATGTTTAAGTTGTCCTTGTTGGTGGGTGTCTGTATCTCTATGTATGTGTGGACCTAGAGGTTCTAGCACGAAGATAGATCAGTTAATAAATGAAAACATGATGGATTAGATCACATGTATATGAATGACTTTTATGAAGTTACCAAAGAAGGGGTTGAAAGTAGCTCACATAGCATGAGAAATAAATCAATTGATATTTCAAATATTTGATCAGAAACCAATATGCATGTCCTAGCAGTCAGGGACTCATCTTGACTCTACGCTTGAAAATGGAGGATAGGAGGATATGATATATATAGAAGAAACAGAAATGCAAATATGTGTGGGGTTGCCATCTATATTCAAAATCATATACCAGTGAAAGTGAGGGTTGCGAAATGTCAATAGAGATAGAAGCAGTGTGGCTACAAACACATATTCCCCATTTGAAGCCCCTGCTAGTGGGCTGCTGTTATAGACCACCAAATGAAAATGCCCATTACTTCAAATCGTGTGATATGATAGATAAGGTATGTGACCATGCAAATGAAATGTACTTTCTGAGAGATCGAAACATTAAAACAAGTAGTAACTAAACCAACTACACGAGTGTGCTTAAGAAGGGATGGATCCAAAACTTCAACATGTAGAGATCGTATCTATACTAACGCAGCAGAGCTTTGCACAAAAGTCATATCGACACCAATTGGTTGTAGTGATCATAACCTTGTTGCAATAGTGAGGAAAACAAAGACCCTTAAAGCTGGACCTACAATTGTTCTACAGAGATCAAATACTTCAGTGGAGACTGTTTCAAAGAAGATGTTAGAAATATTTGTTGGGATAGGTTGTTGTTGGGATTCATAATATAAAGCATGATAGTAAAAAGGTGTGGAAAATTTTAAATGATATGTTAGGTATCTAATTCAACTCCGTCATTTCTAGAATCACAAAGACATTTTATAACTTAGCCACTAAATATGTCACAGGTTCAACCAACAACAAAGGAGGTGGACCCAAGTGCAGAATAAACTCAAAATATTTATTTAAACAAAAAGGCAAACCGAAAAACAAAAACTTACTTCAAAAAATCTCTAAACTGAAAAAATCCCAAAAAGGTCCAAACAGGTAGCCACAAGGAAACGCACAGGAGCACGAGGAAAACGTACATCTGACATTCGTTAACTTACAACAAAGAACTGACAACACGAGGGAAGGAACACAGAGACTAAATAGACAGGTGTAATCAAACACAGGTGAGGACAATCAGGGCAATCAAGACAGGAGGGAGATACACAGAGGCAGGAGTAAAGACAACACTGGGGACTACTATAATCTAAATCATCAAACACCTAAAGGCGGGCAGACACTGTGCAATGTTTTTGATCGTTTTGAAAATCTCAGACTCAAACTGCACGAGTAAATCGCATGCGATGAAAAGCCAAAGCTCACGATTTATGTGTCACACTGTGCGGTCCGATGCTCGGCTGCGACCTGATTGCTCACACTATAAGAGCGAAATAAACACGTCGGGTCCCCAAATCCGGAAGAGGACTGGAGAGATGCTCACGAAGGAGGAACGTGCTGCCTTGGCCTTTTGTGCTATTCTAGCGCTGAAACGTCAGTAAAGGCATGAGTGTGCCTGCCACATCTCAACAAGTCTGGCCTCCATGTCCTCAGTCCAATCCACACGCTGCGGCGGCACCGACATGACGACATGCTTCTTCTTCTGGACGTGGTAATGTTTACATTCTCATGCAGGCGCAATGAGGGGAAACCCACTGATCTCAGGTGAATCGACTCGTAGCTCTGCTTCAACTGTGCGATACCCTCACGAGGGGCGACCAAAATATCAAACAGGTTTGATTTTCAGACGACCAGCCGATTGCCGGTCGGGAGCTGGTCGGGAGGGGTATATCGGTGCTCGTTGCCCCCTGTATACTACACGACTCACGATTAAATTCGGCCCAACTCCAAAAATTCTCACAAGTCTCAGAAAGCGGCCCAAAACAGGGAAAAAATCACACAGTGTGCCCGCCTTAAGAAACACATTGAATGTAACAAAACACACTAGAACACAGAGAGACACAAGGAGAGGAAGTTACAAAATAAAACAGGAAACACTGAAGACTAAACAAGTTTACAATCAACACTAGGATATATAATTAACTGAGTAACAAAACAAGGAACAAACTAAATAAATAAGAGTTAACTGTGACAAAATACCGCATCACCTCAACAACTTTTTTAATGACAAAGTAAACAAACTGAGGGACGAGATGGGTCAAACTGATAATATACAATCATATGCTCTTATAAAAGATCATGTCAGGCACAAACTGCACATCTGAATTTACAAAAGTTACTGTGAGCATTGTAAAGAAGCTGCTTTTCGAATGTAAAGACAAACCAGCTGGTGTGGATCATTTGGACACAGAACTTTTGAAAATGGTAGCAAACTTGATTGCAGTTCCAATATGCCAGTAAACACCGATTTTCATCACGCTTATATAAAAGTACAGCCCTGGCTCAAATGACGGATGACTGGCGCAGAGAAATAGATAATAAGAACTTGGTAGGTGCTGTACTGTTGGATTTCAGTGCAGCTTTTGACACAATTAATCACCAACGATATACACTGCCGAATCCACAACTGATGAACTTTCAGGTGCATTGAACAAGGAATGGCAGTCAGTAGTTGAATTGATAGCAAATAACAAATTGGTTCTTAATTGATTTTTTATTCCAGAGACCCCCCAAACTTTTGCTTTTGAGGCTTTCAGGGGGTTTCAAGTGTCAATCAAGGGGTCTCAGACCCCCCTAGACCCCCTGTATTTCGCACCCTGGTCTTATCTCATCTGGACTCTTACTCAGAGGTCTGGTCCATAGCTGTCACACATTAAGAATTTGCAAGTTGCTCAGAATAAGGCAGCACGTTGTTTACTGTTCATACAGAACGAATGTGAACAAAATGCACAAAAGTCTAGCATGGTTGAAGGTAAAAGAAAGATTGACTCTTGCTTTGTTTTATGAGAAATGTTTCGGTAACTAAAGTGCCATGGGTATTGTATAAAAGCTAGTTTTCAGCTCTGATGAACATGATACCAGGCATGCCACTGAAGGCAGATTCACACTTCCTAAGGTGAGAACAAGCATGCTGAAATCGACTGTAGTGTACAGAGACGTGGTTACATGGAACACTCTACACGGGCATATTATTAATGAGAATAGCAGAAATCGATTTAAAATATCATTGAAAAGTATTTCCATGAAGAACAACTCTCTGATGACTCTTAGCCAATGCTGATCTAACCCTGAATGTGTTGTATTTCACCTTTATAACCAGTGCATATTAACCATGTATAGGTCCTGTGTTGTGTAGTGTCTGAATGTTGTAGTGTTTTGTTATTGTCACTTGTGTTGTGTTTTGTTGTTTTTGTGGTTATTGATGTAATATGATTATGCAGCCTATAGTTTACAAGGTTTTGGTGGACTCCAGGAAGAATAGCTGTGGCTTAGGCCACGGCTAATGGAGATCTGAATAAATGAAAGGAAATACTTAACCTCCTTCACCTGAGGCAGAGAGTCACTCCCCACCTGGACGAAGCAATCCACTGTTTCCCAGCAGAGAACCATGGCTTTGGAGGTTGTGACTCTCAGATGTATGCAAACAGCCCGTAACGCCCGCATGAAGAAGCAAACAGAACAACATCGTCTGCATAAAGCAGATCTGTATTTATGACAAACAATAATCAATAACCACAATTTATAAACATAACCTTTTAGCTTAGCTTGTGCAGTCACGTGTTATAAAAAAAAGTAGAGACAGTAAAAGAAATGACATCACACTGAGAGGAGTCAACATTTAAACACGCATGGATCCAGAGTTGAAAGGGTTAAACCATCCCGAGTGTAACTTGTGTGTGGAGGAGCGTGAGTGGCTCTGCCTGTCAGTCTCTCTCCTTTTCTCTCAGATCCTCGCTCATGAATATTCATGCTCGTTGTGATTATACCCGCTCTAATCCAGGAAGTGAGTGGGATGATAAAAAGCCCCCGGAGCTCCGCGGCCGCTCCTCCGACACCGAAATAAACAAATAATTACCACATCTCAAAACTCGGCTGCACAAACATGAGTTCAGGAGACCTGGCTGCTCCTTCCTGACAATGTGGCGTGACGGAAGGTGATGGAGGCTGACATGCAGCGCGCAGAGAGCGGACGTCAAAGCAGACAGACAGTAAGTGTGTTTGAAAGAGAAGCAGCAAGAGAAGGAGCGCCGTGTGATTTCATGACCCCGGTCCAGGCTGAAATAACGTGACTCTCATGAGAAGGCAGGAGAAGAAGGCCTCTTTCTTCTAATTGCATCAGCACTTCATTAACAATAATTCAATTAAACACCAGGCCGCTGAAAGCCTCGGCGCTCCGAGGAGCTTGCTGTGTTCCCCACACGAGGCCGAGGTATGTGAATGTCTATTGGATTGTGCTCGTTATCTCTCCAGCCGCCCTAATCTGATCTCTGGGAAAGTCAGGCAACAACATGTCGAGTCAGTTAAAAAAACTTCCCCCCTGATACGACAGAGCGTGGAGATATTTTTCTACAATGCAGCACGGCTGTATAGTTTAAAATACTGATAATAAAACAGGACACTTCCAAACAGCAAGGCAGCAGGAGGAACAGGAGGAAAAGGAGGAGAGGAGGAGCAGGAGGAGGAGGAGAAGAGAGGAGAAAAAGAGAGGAGGAGGAGAGGACCGCCTGCACAGCACTATAGACTGTCAACAGTCTATGATCGTGTGCAGACAGTCTATGGTCGTGTGCAGACAGTCTATGGTCCCATGCAGACAGTCTATGATTGTCTGCAGACAGTCTATGATTGTGTGCAGACAGTCTATGGTTGTGTGCAGACAGTCTATGGTCTTGTGCAGACAGTCTATGATCATGTGCAGACGGTCTATGGTCCCATGCAGACAGTCTATGATTGTGTGCAGACAGTCTATGATTGTGTGCAGACAGTCTATATCGTGTGCAGACAGTCTATGGTTGTGTGCAGACAGTCTATGATTGTGTGCAGACAATCTATGATCGTGTGCAGACAGTCTATGGTTGTGTGCAGATAGTCTATGATCGTGTGCAGACAGTCTATGGTTGTGTGCAGACAGTCTATGATCGTGTGCAGACAGTCTATGATCATGTGCAGACAGTCTATGGTCCCATGCAGACAGTCTATGATTGTGTGCAGACAGTCTATGATCGTGTGCAGACAGTCTATGATTGTGTGCAGACAGTCTATGGTCCCATGCAGACAGTCTATGATTGTGTGCAGACAGTCTATGGTCCCATGCAGACAGTCTATGATTGTGTCCAGATAGTCTATGATTGTGTGCAGACAGTCTATGATTGTGTGCAGACAGTCTATGATCGTGTGCAGACAGTCTATATCGTGTGCAGACAGTCTATGGTCCCATGCAGACAGTCTATGATTGTGTGCAGACAGTCTATGATCGTGTGCAGATAGTCTATGGTCCCATGCAGACAGTCTATGATCGTGTGCAGAGAGTCTATGGTCCCATGCAGACAGTCTATGATTGTCTGCAGACAGTCTATGATTGTCTGCAGACAGTCTATGACACTCCGAGCACCTATGTGCTCTCTTACCAGTCTTTAGTTTCTTATTTTTGCAGTGTTCAAAATAGTAAACAAAAGCAAAATTTAAACCCCTGGTGTAATGAATAAATCAGATATTTCAAACACAGCTTTTAAAGTTTGTGTGTGTTTATACTTTAGTCAAGCAACAATTTCTTGTTGATCTTGAGGAAAACACGTTGCTCCAGAGATGTGGTTGTCCTGTTTCTCAAGCCTGATGTCAACAATCCACACACCGAGAAGATCCGTTCAACAAAGGCTTGTGAGGCAGGGGCACTAACAAGATCCAATGCCACAGGGGCAAGTTTTGGATAGACAGATTGTCTGGATCTCCAGAATTGCAATGGTGTCTCATCAAACACACCCTGTTCGACATCTTTGACATACTTCTCCATTTCAGTGGCCAGACTATCGGTCACAAAAGACGTGTTAACCTCAATGCGAGATGCAAGGAAGCGGTATTTCTGAAAGACAGTAGAAGTTGCTCCGGTTGGAGTTTGAGAGGCCCTTGTTGTGGCAACTTGATCCTGAGACGCAGTTGCTGCGGTATATTGAGCTGCCAGTCTCTGCACAAAGGATTGCGCTGCCCTTTTCAGTGGTTCTGTGTCTGGCGATTGAAGAACCAGGGAAACACTGGGATCCATAAGGCAGGCTCCTGCAGGTGTGGCATCAAACTGGGTGGAATCAGGGCTAAGAATGCCGGCAAAACGTTCTCGTAAGGACTTCAGCAGCACTTGAGCTAACTGAAAGCAAGAAGGACTAGTCAGCAGGTGTGCCTCAAGGTTGAGCAGGCATGGCACCACTTGTGAGAGTGACTGACTGTCACTCTGTAGCTGGTCTGTGTGAATTGCAAAGGGCTCAAACAACTTCACAATGTTTTCCAGCCTAGACCAATCGCTTGTGAGAAGTGTGTCCATGCCCAAATCTTCAAGCAGTTGGTTGAGTTCAGACCTTGTCTCCAGCAGTCTTTTCAGCATATCAAAAGTGCTGTTCCAGCGTGTTGCACAATCCCGGACCAGAGTTTTGCCACACCTTTTTACCATTTCTTCATTTGCCACTGATGACTTCCTTACTGCATGTACCAGCCTTCTCGCTTTTGAGATCACTGAATCAGCACTTGGGTGCTTCATGGCATCCTTCAGTGTGAGCTGAAGAGTGTGGGCCAGACATGGCATTCTCTTGAACTTGTCCTTTCCATCTTCTGACAGGTCAAGTTCTTAGTAAAGTAAAAAGGAGAAAAACAGAGAAACAATTAGATAACTTAAGCAGCAAATGTAAAAAAAAGTAGAACAGTTCTGAATGATAATCACACTTAAGCTGTTTGTTCAATGTAATATATACATAGATGCATAAATAAGGAAATAAAGCTCAATAAATTATCCACCACAGTAAGAAAAATTGTTAAATGATGTCTTTGCAAATCATCAACCTTGGACTAGCCTGCAGTTACACAAGTTTGCTATATGAAATGACTTTTGCTATGATGTCAAAAAGGCAGGCTGTCAACTTCAAACTTTAACCTGTGCTAAAATAGGCTTAACCTTTTTCTTTTTAACAGTTGTATCCTACATGGGTTGAAATATTGCTGGGACCTGTGCATGAAATTCACGAGTAGTCATATTTCATATATTTGGCTACTGATGTAGATTACATTAGATTTAATTACAGTCCACAAGAAATATACACTGTACAAAAAAACTATATATTTTTATAAACTATAAATTGAAAACACTTAATGAATTAAAAAAAGTGAAAAATATGATCTTTTCTAAGAATTCAGTACATATATTATTGCACATAAGAGTTTACACGTTATTGCACATTTTAGTGTAAGTTAATTGAGTACAAATGCTTTGTTTGCAATCTGCATTCATATCAGCTTTTGAGCCAGCACTTTGCCTTTTAATAATCATTTCTCCAAGGTTCAGAGACCTAACTAAATAAAAATGATCAAACCCTGTTTTCCAGAGTCAAGTTTAACCTCCATCCTTTTTACAGGATATAGACTACGTGTCATTTGTGAAGTAGCCAACATAGTTACTGTACATGTTATTTCCCTCAACATTTGTTTTTCTATTGAACTCTATGGGGTAATAAAGTTAAAGCTAGCAATAATGTCATTGTAACATTTTTAATCAACAATACAAAAGGTAATTAACAAAAAGAAAATATATTTATATTTATAACTAAAAACAAACTTACCGAGACCTCCACTGTCCTCAATCTCCGCGTCAGAGTCCTCTGACTCTATCCACAGGTCATCCTGTCTGTCTGTGTCCCCTGCACCTGTTTGTTGAGCCTGAGAAGCATCTTCTGCTCGACTTTTATCGTTAAGAAGCCGCACGGCCTTGACGATGTTGGCACCGTTGTCGGTCACAACAAGCAGCACCTTGTCTTCTCCTATACCCCATGCATTTAATGTCTGATCAATGCAGCGGGCAATGGACTCCCCGGTGTGTGGGTGCTCCATACGGTGCAGATTAAGCAGAGCATGGTGAACCTGGCCTCGAGGCGGATGGTAAAAACATGCCGATACACCCATGAAAGATGCTGTTAATCCTCTCTTGCTCCAGCCATCAACACATATTGTAAACTTGTTAGCTTCTCGTATGATGTATTTCAGTTTCTGCTTGGCCGTATCCATCTTAGATCCAATGAGGTTATTGACTCTTGCAGCTCCAGGTAATTTAAATTTTGGTTCGAGTAAAGTGGTGAACTTCTTGAAGGCAGTCGACTCACACAGTCGTGTAGACATCCCTGTCTTTATGAAAACATTCACTAACTCGTCCTCTCGCCTGTGGTGTTCCTGGGAGTTTACTAACCAGAAGCTATCTTGTTTTCGTTGAAAGCATCGCAGTAATGTGTCCTGCGATGCTGCGGACATCCCGGCAGGTAGTGTGCTGCGTGGCCTGGGATTAGCTTCTGTCTCTGGGGAGGGGGGCTGGGCGTCCACCCTTACCTTGTCGAGGTAAGCTAGGTTAGCCGTTTTGTGCATGCTTCTTAAATGAACTTTAAGATTAGTGGGGTTTTTCCCCTTTAGATACACTCCACATAATTTTTCCGCTTCAACAACCAGACATTTGCTTTTGTCAAATATGTGGTCGTATTCAAAGAAATCCCAAATAGGACTCTGCCGTTTCCTCCCGACTCTTACCGCCGCCGCCATGATGCCAACGAAAGTTAGATTGTAAACAGAGACACGTGCTGCCGTGCTGCTGTCAACAGTAAAGAAAAAAAAGAAGCATGATCAACAAGATTTTCAACTGAAAATACTAGGCATACTGATTTAATAAATTCAAAAGACGAAAACTAAGGGCATTTTGGCTATTAATTTATTTTATTTTAGTTAGTTTTGTAAACACACAATACAGTTTTAGTTAGTTATCGTTTTTTGGAAAAGTCTCGTTTTTATTTTAGTTTCAGTTAACGAAAATTATTTTGACATTTTAGTTTTAGTTTTTTCGTTAGTTTTCGTTTACGATTATAACCCTGGTGCAGACAGTCTATGATCGTGTGCAGACAGTCTATGATCGTGTGCAGACAGTCTATGATCGTGTGCAGACAGTCTATGGTTGTGTGCAGACAGTCTATGATTGTCTGCAGACAGTCTATGGTCCCATGCAGACAGTCTATGATTGTCTGCAGACAGTCTTTGATTGTGTGCAGACAGTCTATGGTCTTGTGCAGACAGTCTATGATCATGTGCAGACGGTCTATGGTCCCATGCAGACAGTCTATGATTGTGTGCAGACAGTCTATGATCGTGTGCAGACAGTCTATGGTCGTGTGAAGACAGTCTATGGTCATGTGCAGACAGTCTATGGTCGTGTGCAGACAGTCTATGGTCGTGTGCAGACAGTCTATGATTGTGTGCAGACAGTCTATGATCGTGTGCAGACAGTCTATGATTGTGTGCAGACAGTCTATGGTCCCATGCAGACAGTCTATGATTGTGTCCAGATAGTCTATGATTGTGTGCAGACAGTCTATGATTGTGTGCAGACAGTCTATGATCGTGTGCAGACAGTCTATAATCGTGTGCAGACAGTCTATGGTTGTGTGCAGACAGTCTATGATTTGTGCAGACAGTCTATGGTCGTGTGCAGACAGTCTATGGTCGTGTGCAGACAGTCTATGGTCATGTGCAGACAGTCTATGGTCGTGTGCAGACAGTCTATGGTCGTGTGCAGACAGTCTATGATTGTGTGCAGACAGTCTATGGTTGTGTGCAGACAGTCTATGGTCCCATGCAGACAGTCTATGATTGTGTGCAGACAGTCTATGGTTGTGTGCAGACAGTCTATGATCGTGTGCAGACAGTCTATAATCGTGTGCAGACAGTCTATGGTTGTGTGCAGACAGTCTATGATTTGTGCAGACAGTCTATGATCGTGTGCAGACGGTCTATGGTCCCATGCAGACAGTCTATGATTGTGTGCAGACAGTCTATGATCGTGTGCAGACAGTCTATGGTTGTGTGCAGACAGTCTATGATCGTGTGCAGACAGTCTATAATCGTGTGCAGACAGTCTATGGTTGTGTGCAGACAGTCTATGATTTGTGCAGACAGTCTATGATCGTGTGCAGACGGTCTATGGTCCCATGCAGACAGTCTATGATTGTGTGCAGACAGTCTATGATCGTGTGCAGACAGTCTATGGTCGTGTGCAGACGGTCTATGGTCCCATGCAGACAGTCTAGGATCGTGTGCAGAGAGTCTATGGTCCCATGCGACCGTCTATGATTGTGTGCAGACAGTCTATATCGTGTGCAGATCGTCTATGGTCCCATGCAGACAGTCTATGGTCGTGTGCAGACAGTCTATGGTCGTGTGCAGACAGTCTATGGTCGTGTGCAGACAGTCTATGGTTGTGTGCAGACAGTCTATGGTCGTGTGCAGACAGTCTATATCGTGTGCAGACAGTCTATGGTCCCATGCAGACAGGCTATGGTCGTGTGCAGACAGTCTATATCGTGTGCAGACAGTCTATGGTCCCATGCAGACAGTCTATGGTCGTGTGCAGACAGTCTATGGTCGTGTGCAGACAGTCTATGATCCTGTGCAGACAGTCTATGGTTGTGTGCAGACAGTCTATGGTCATGTGCAGACAGTCTATGATCCTGTGCAGACAGTCTATGGTTGTGTGCAGACAGTCTATGGTCATGTGCAGACAGTCTATGATCGTGTGCAGACAGTCTATGGTCGTGTGCAGACAGTCTATGGTCGTGTGCAGACAGTCTATATCGTGTGCAGACAGTCTATGGTCGTGTGCAGACAGTCTATGGTGGCGTGCAGACAGTCTATGGCCGTGCATTGATTCAAGGATATAAAGGTCACCACTTCCCTGTTGCTCAGGGTGAGTTTAGTGTTTGTGTAAAAGCAGCACAGAACAGAATAGACCGTGGTGTATCTCACTATTAAAGCAGTTTCTCATGTGTTAAACTGATTTTTTAAATTGATGTCATTAAGTGAAGATGAAGTGATGAAGCAGAGTACACCTTTGAGCTCTGAAGAGAATAAAGTCTCTCTTATTTAGTCTGTGTTGATTCAAACAGAATCCATGTTTTCAAAGAGTGAACTTTAAAATAGAAGACTAAACTTTGGAGCGGGTGTTTTCTGTTTGTTCAAGAACTTAAAGCATGAAGAAGTAAATGTAAATGTACTCCAAGTGTTTCTGTCAGCTGTGAACTTTTACAAACTCCCTGACAACAGAGGAGTCTGTCCTCTCTTTTTATGCAAAGCATGCCCAGCTCCCCCCAAGAAGGACATTTACTCATCCATGTTAATGTTGGAGTGGGAAATAAAAGATGGGCGGAGAAACAAAAGGACAGACAGTCGCCCTCTGTCTTCCAAGGAGGCAGACGTTTGACCTCATTAGTATGCAAACGTATGCGTGAGCGCGGGAGGGCGTTCGGTCGGAGGTTGTTGGTGATTTAAGGCAGCAGAGGAGGAACCTCTTCCTGCCCTGCATTCGTCCATCCACCTCTGCTGCTTCCTCCTGGCCTACATTCACTCCCAGACGGCTGGAGCGTCAGGCCGGGCGGTAACACCCAGCTTCCATAAATTAAGACGCGGGAAAGTAGGAAAGCAGGGCACAAGGCTGTATTGTGCTGTTCTTGTGATGTGATGAGGGAACAACAGTTGGTAGAAGAGCTTTGTTTGTGGGACAGGTTCCTGTTTAGTCTCAGACAAAGATGCATTTAGTGGAGCGCTCAGATGATCCTCCGGCTGTGGAGACAATGGGCAGGCTACCTCACTCCTTCTCCCTGCAGCAGCCGCCGCACAGAGCTGCAGTAATGATGATGTAAATCTGAAAACAAAGGCAGAACCAACAAGGGGAAGACGCAAGAAGTGAATGAGCATGTTGGCATTTGGTAAGGAGGGCACTCGCAGACCCCCGCTGTTTCCTCACATCCCAGACACACTTCCCCTCATCTCCTCCGGCCTTTGGCGCCAAAGAGACTTCAGCGCTAATTGTCTGTGATGGTTTCAGTCCTGGCAAAATAAGACGAGGAGTCGGAGAGGACGGAGACAAGACGAAGGGCGGACGGGACGAAGCGGCAGGGGAGGGGGGGTAATGAGGGAGGAAATAAAGCAAAATGAAAGCAAATGCGGGAGGAAAGGGCAAAGAGGATGCGGACGGACTGATGGAGGGCGAAGGAGGAGACGAGGAAAAGCACAAAGGAGGGAGTAATAAATGTCTCACAGAGGACACATCAAGGTTTTGAACATTAGAGAGGAGATCAGGCTCAACATCAAGCCGACAGGCAGGAGGGGGTTTATTACGATGTGAGGCAGGTCAGAACTGAAATGATTCTTCTCTCATGACTGAGTCCAGGAGACGAGGAGAGGACACGCAAAGGACTGTGAAGAGGAGGAACAAGGAAAGAAAGGGAAGAGGAAAGGATGAAAGAAGATGATAGAAGGAGAAAAAAAACAAGAAGGAGGGTAATGAGGAGAGGAGAAAGAAGGAAAAGAGGCATGGACAGAACACACTAAAAGAAGAGGAGGTAAGAAGTGATAAAAAGAAGTAATAAAGTAAAAGAAAAGATAGAAGAGCAGAGGAGGAGAGACAAGGAGAGGACAGAAGGAGTGAAGAAATGAGGACGAGACAGTTTGGAGGAAGATAGGAATTAGGATGGAAAAAGAGGAGATGAGACGGAAAGGGAACAAGGATGGAAGGAAAGAGCAAAGAAAAGTAGGGGATTTGAAGTACACGCAGGATTTGGTATGGGAGGAGAGGATGAGAGTACACTAAGGAGGAGAAGGGAGATTAAGGAGAGGAGACAGAGGAGAGAAGAGGTCGTTACATAAAACTTGACACTTTTGTCTCGGACTCAAAGTGCTTCCAAAACATTGAGCTGCTTCCACGAGAATCAATGAATACAAAACAATAGAACAACACATCCACATGTAAACAGAAAGGCCAACACAACATATATTACACAAGATCTGCAAAAACACAGCATGAGAGATGGAGATGCTACCGAGCACCTTCACATGCGAAACTCAGATGGAAACACGAGTTGACCAACATGAGCATGTTAGCATTGTGACTGTCAGTCAGCTAGCACGCTAAGATAATGAATTTATCTCACTGCAGAGCCAATGCACCCTGAGGAGATCTATGAGAAGAGAACAAGGTGAGAACCTGAGGAGCAAAGGTCGGGTTCCCGGTCCACTCTGACCTGACAGAGGCGTGTCTCCGCGTTAACGCTGGTTTATGTACTGGAGGCGACAATCTTAACACAAAACCAGCACTTAAGAGTTTTCAGTGTTTTCAGTGTCGGCTGGTTTTCGTCGCCGAGCTCACAGCGCTCTTAGTTTAGAATACAGCCACACTCGAATCATTGAAGAAACTGTGACGTCTGATTTCTGAGTACATCTTTCTGTCTGTGATTCCTGGTGGGGGACTGACTCATGTCAGACCTCGTCACCGCGGTGACTCGTAAAGCAGAACTCTCAGCAGCTCGACTAGTCAAAGAGTAATTCCAATCCAACTTTATTTGTTAAGCACTTTAAAACAACCACAGTTGACCAACGTGCTTTACAGAAGAATAAATAAAATACATAACAGCTCACATGAGGTTAATAAATAGAAAGACACAAAACATGAGTGACATTAAAAGACATGCAAGAAAATAAATCAGATAAATGAAGTCGACGTCCTACTATGTGTCAAAGGCCAAGGAAAAGAGATGTGTCTTAAGACCAGATTTAAAAACAGACAGAGAAGAGGCCTGTTTAAGGTGCTGAGGCAGATCGTTCCATAATTTTGGAGCAGCAACAGCAAACGCACGATCCCCTCTGAGCTTCCGCCTGGTTTTAGGCACTCTCAGGAGCAGCTGATCAGCTGACCTGAGAGTGCGGGCGGGCGTGTAAGGGTGTAGAAGCTCAGAGAGGTAGGGCGGGGCAAGACCATTGAGAGATTTAAAAGCAAATAAAAGAATTTTAAAATGGATCCTAAAATGAATGGGCAGCCAGTGGAGTGAGGCTAAAATGGGGGAAATGTGGTCATATTTACGAGTGCCAGTTAAAAGACGTGCAGCTGCATTCTGTACCATCTGGAGACGGGCGATGGAGGACCCACTAACCCCAACATATAATGCATTACAGTAATCCAGCCGAGTGGTAACAAAGGCGTGGATTACCGTCTCGAAGTGCTGCCTCGAAAGAATTGGCTTTATTTTGGCCAGCTGCCTCAAATGGAAAAAGCTCGATATAACCACAGCCCTAATCTGACTGTCGAGCTTAAAGAGCAACTTGCAGGTTAAATTTTTTTGTAAATTAACACTTAAAATGGTCTGAAAAGGGCTTTAGAAGAAGTCAATTATTGATTTGATATGTTCTCCAACACAAAAGGCACAAATTTAGAGGAGAAAGTGGCGCTTTTCAGTGTAGCTGTCATATGACGTAGCATGGGGGACTCGTGTCCTCTGACTCTGCTGTGTAGCAGGCGGTAGTGAATGAGAGCGGGCGTTTCGGATTGTGTTTATTGAGTTTCTTCCATCTTATTACATGAAATTTGACCAGTCATTAAGATGGTTAAATGTTGACTTTGTGCTGGATGCACTGAATACAATCTAAACGGGACATCGAGTCCACTGTTTCATGGAGTTAGCTTTCCTTCCCTGTTTTGAGCAGATGAAGAGACGGGGCTTTATGGTCACAAAAAAACGCGGTCGTCTGTGGCGCTCATTTTCGGCAGGAAGATTATGTGCCCGGAGATATGATGGAGTTCAGGACGGGATACCGAAGCCAGGACCGGGTGACACTGATGGCGGGTGCGGTCCCGTCAATACAGGCAACTGCAGGTTCACCGGCAGCAGCAGCAGCCCCCAGCCCGGCTCCCGGTGGCAGAAGTAAACAAGGATCTGTCAGAGAAGCTGCCCGACGGAAACGTGAACTGAGCACCGTAAGTCTTACGTTTTTGTTTTATGACTCCAGATAAGTGGATATACGAATTTCAATAGGTAGAATAATGTGTGTTTAATACATAATTATTAATAATATAATCGAAGCCTTCTAGCTAACTGTGACATGGCATCAGGGACGCGGTAAGCTAGCTGAGGGGTGCTAAGGGGGCTGCAGCACCTCTTGAAATCAGGGACAATTGAAACCATCAGCTATAAGAACTTTAAAACTACAGTTACATGTGATGTGTGGATGTAGAACCTACACCGGTATGTGTGATTACATTTTTTGTCCGTAACTAAAACAGTCTGGACCTTGTTTACAGGAGAGAGAGAGAGAGAGAGAGAGAGAGAGAGAGAGAGAGAGACACAGAGAGAGAGAGAGAGAGAGAGAGAGGGAGAGAGAGTCTGGGAACGTGTCAGTGCTCATATTGCGCACAGACAAAAAACAAAAGTTGAATTGATAATGTGCTCTACGGTTTACAGGTTTACCAGTGAATTGAATTGTTCTTAAATCCGTTAGAGTTGCTGTTAATAACTGGGGAACCTCTTATCTCCACGTTTTCATTCGGTGTGATGTTTGTGCCTGACCAGGTTCTAGCGGGAGTGTGAAGACCTGAAGCTGTGGAGACCAGTTATAATAAATCATCTACACTGGACTGCAGCTTCCACTCCGAATGGGGATCCAGGTGTGATAGCAGCCAGGTGGGAAAGCCTGGTAAACCATGTTCAGGACATCCATGACCATGGTAATCCTGCATTTCCCAGATGTGCACATCCACCTCTGGAGGGAGAAGCAAGGACCCGGATATGTACTATTCAATGTGAAATGAATGTATGTATAATGTACATGTGTATTATATCAGTCTGTGAAATCTGCATTTATGTACAATTGTTCCTTTCATGTGTTTGTGACTGTAAATGTTTAATAGAAGAACATGTTCATAGTTTGTTTTTAAAAAGAGCATATTGGTCGTGCAGTTGCATGCTGGGTAACCTTATAGTACAATGTGTTTGATGCATAACTGATATAAGCTTTAAAAAAAGATTTCAACTGGTAAGACACTTTGTGATTATTTATTTATTTTTCTAATTGTCCATTTAAAGCCTTTATAAACACTCCCTCTTCTGGAAACTGTCTCCTGATGGCAGACACAACACAGGAAGAATCACCTGCCTGTAACCTGGGTAACGGTATTGCCTGGGGATAGGGACAACATATTTACAATGAAACTTGATAATCCTATTATTTACACAATCAAAAATGTATAAACAAAGCTAATAGACTCTCCACGGCTGAAGCTATGGGCTGACATATCCTGCACAAGCACCTATCAAACTAAAGTTACAGGAGACTGTTACCCCTCTCCCTCTTTCTATGTATGGGCTCTATTATGACGGCTTAAAGCGCGTTGTTCAAAAGCGTGTGGCACGCTGCGATTTGGGGCATGTCCGACTATATTTTGGAATTTACGCGGCGCACAATCTGAGCGCAGAGCGCAGAGTGGATGGATTATGTGGCTTGATTATATCGTGTGTTTTGGGTGTGAATCCAACCTATCAGAGTGTCAGCTCTCTGCCTTAAATGCGCTGAATTATTTCCACAACCGCAGAAACGATGAAACCGACAAGTTGAATAGCACAAAAAAAAAACATTTAATAATTTGCTTTGCTGGAATCCTCTGTTAAATTCTCTAATGTGCGCGTAATAGACACTGGACAGTCTGTATTAATATATATGGGAGGCACTCGTAGACATACGATGTATTATAAATCTAACTCCCGTTTGCAAGAGAGCGTTTGAGTGTGTGTGTTTCTGCATGTGTTTCTGTGTGTAAGCTACAGACAGGACGCGCAGGTTGGAGAGTTTGGAAACAAACAGAAACAATAGCTTTTCGTCTCTCAGTCCTCTATCCCAGTAAAACACATTTAATTGTATCAGCAAATGCACTGATATTAAACTGTGGTGCGCTGTTGTGCACCCTGTGTGTGTGGATTAAGTTCAGAGGACGTGCGCTGTGAACTCGTATCCTACTCTTTAATATCAGGAACATACTGCACCGTAGACTTTATTGGCTAGCCTATTACTTCTCTATTTAAACAACGTGAGCACTGGGCTGCATCAGGAATAAAATATAAAGACACCTGTGCTGTATTTGCACCGGCTGTATGATCGGGCTCTGTCTCTCTCACGCACAGCGCTGTGGCGCCGTGAAACGTAGCCTACAAATTTACAGTTTTTACAAGGCGATCCCATACAACTGAACGGTTAATGATCAGCACTTGCACTTAATACTACTTATTTTTTAAGTTATTGTATCTGATTACAAACTTTATGCTGATGTGAACACAGCATTACATATGGCTAGCTAACACCGGTCACTGAGCAGGACACCGGCCCTGTTCTCCACTGGGTCTCTCCTCACACCACAACTCAACTTCTCTCCTGTGGACATTATTCCTCCTAATCCTGCCCTGTTCCTGCTCTCTATCACACCTACCAGGTTCATAATAATAAGCCAGTGGACCATCATATGTATAGGAATACAGATTTTCTTCCTCTTCATTGACGGAGTGACACACGGATCCATGTTTATTAATGTTAAACAGACGGGGAATCAGCGGGACTCACCCATGTGACGTCACGTTCGAATGCCAGTTTTAAATGCGGAAGTAAAAACTAACGTACTAAAAGGTCTCCAGGAGACCCTGTGGTTTATTCATTCCTGAATTTCTTTCAAAATATTCTTTTTAAGTTATTTTCCTATAAATTGGTTAACTGGTGTCTTCAACCTGCAAGTTGCTCTTTAAGCTCAGGGTCCACTTTAACCCCTAGGTTTGTGATGGACTGTTTTGTATACTGGGCCAAGGAACCCAGGTCTACAGGGGGGGTCCCAGTGGTACCACCAAAAACCATCACCTCTGTCTTTTTATCATTAAAATGTAAAAAGTTCAGGGCCATCCAGGCTTTTATGTCCTCAAGACACTCAAATAACAGTCGAACAGAGTAATCACTGTTCTTTTTCAGAGGCACATAAATCTGACTGTCATCTGCATAAAGGTGGAATGAGATGCCATGCTTCCTAAGAATTGAACCGAGGGGGGAGCAAATAGAGAGAGAAGAGGAGAGGGCCTAGAACTGAGCCCTGTGGGACTCCACACGAGAGAGGAGCAGAGGAGGATAAAGAGTCACCAAGGCTGACACAGAAAGTTCGTTCAGCCAAGTACGACCTGAACCAATCGAGTGCTATGCCCCTGATGCCCACCCAATGCTCAGAACGAGAGATCAAGATCTCATGATCCACAGTGTCAAATGCAGCAGTTAAGTCTAAAGAACAAGGACAACACAGTCACCAGAGTCAGTAGCTAAAAAGACATCATTAAAAACTCTTATGAGAGCTGATTCGGTGCTGTGCAGGGTTTTAAAACCGGATTGGAAAACCTCTAAAATATTGTGCTCTTCCAGAAAGGCCATTAATTGACTGTGGACTACCTTTTCCAGGGCTTTTGAAAGAAAAGGCAGTTTGGAGATCGGCCTGAAATTAGCAAGAACTGCAGGATCCAAACCAGGTTTTTTATCAGAGGTTGCACTAATAATTGTTAGTGATCAGCAGCCTGATCAGCCCCCTGCAGATAGATGATCCAGTCACTGTGAGCACTGGGACAGTAAACATCAGAGATCTATCATCTCGCAGGGTCACAGCGGCGGGAGGGAGGTATGGATGGATGGATGGATGGATGGATGGAAAAATGGATGAAGAGCCTACTGCTGAGACTCCATTCTGCCGGGTCCTCCAGGGTGCAGCCAAAGAATCACTTCACATCAACACGATTAGAGAAGAAGAGAGAGAAGCCATGAAGAGATGGAGAATGACATGGGGCCCTTTTATTTCTCTGAAAGCCAACAGCTATCTCTCTTTCTTTCTCCGGCGGTCTCTCATTCTCTCCGTCTTTTCCTCCGTCAGTCCCTCCAGCTGTGTCTGATCCTCATCATGATGAGTCTGAACGAGCTCAGAGAGAGGAGAGCTGAAACTCATGGACGAGGGGAAACCCATAAACCTGACCTGTAGCTGAGTGTGTGTGTACATTGTGTGTGTGTGCAGCATGTGTGTGTGTGTGCACAGTGTGTGTGTGTGGGTGTGTGTACATTGCACGCTCTGCACCCACACTGTACACAACATGTTTGGAGGTTTCTGTTAAGTCGCTCTGCTGATAAATGTTTGTAAAAGGCTTTTTTTCACTGTTCTGCTCAGTGTGACTCGTGGTTGTGTGACATTGTTTGTTCTCGTGTGTCGTCGTGTTTTGTTGTCTGTCATTGTGTGTCGCGTGTCTTCGAGTGTGGTTGTGTGTATTTGTTTTATTTGACGCCCTGGTACATGGTATCATGTTTCTTATATGGTGATGGAGGTTTGAGTGAATGTGGAGACTTGACTGTTTCATCCACAGAACTTCTTAACTTCACTAAAAAGCTCCCACAGTTTATTATGTTTATTATGCTGCAGAATAAATGTGTATTACACCTGAGCCTCTCTCTCTCTCCCTCTCTCTCTCCCCTGCAGCTCGCTCCCATCTTTTCCTCCCCGATGAGGCACTG
>CM036540.1:885392-1005392 GCA_020745685.1 Tautogolabrus adspersus | reverse complement strand
TCTCCTGTCCTTTACTCCTCCTCTCTCCTGTCCTTTACTCCTCCTCTGTTCTCCTGCTCTCTCCTGTCCTTTACTCCTCCTCTCTCCTGTCCTTTACTCCTCCTCTCTACTGTCCTTTACTCCTCCTCTCTCCTGTCCTTTACTCCTCCTCTGTTCTCCTCCTCTCTCCTGTCCTTTACTCCTCCTCTCTCCTGTCCTTTACTCCTCCTCTCTACTGTCCTTTACTCCTCCTCTCTCCTGTCCTTTACTCCTCCTCTCTACTGTCCTTTACTCCTCCTCTCTCCTGTCCTTTACTCCTCCTCTCTACTGTCCTTTACTCCTCCTCTCTCCTGTCCTTTACTTCTCGTCTCTTCTGTCCTTCACTCCTCCTCTGTTCTCCACCTCTCTCCTGTCCTTTACTCCTCCTCTCTCCTGTCCTCTACTCCTCGTCTCTCTGTCCTTTACTCCTCATCTCTCTGTCCTTTACTCCTCATCTCTCTGTCCTTTACTCCTCATCTCTCTGTCCTTTACTTCTCATCTCTCTGTCCTTTACTCCTCATCTCTCTGTCCTTTACTCCTCATCTCTCTGTCCTTTACTCCTCATCTCTCTGTCCTTTACTCCTCGTCTCTCTGTCCTTTACTCCTCATCTCTCTGTCCTTTACTTCTCATCTCTCTGTCCTTTACTCCTCGTCTCTCTGTCCTTTACTCCTTGTCTCTCTGTCCTTTACTCCTCGTCTCTCTGTCCTTTACTCCTCATCTCTCTGTCCTTTACTCCTCATCTCTCTGTCCTTTACTCCTCGTCTCTCTGTCCTTTACTCCTCATCTCTCTGTCCTTTACTCCTCATCTCTCTGTCCTTTACTCCTCATCTCTCTGTCCTTTACTCCTCGTCTCTCTGTCCTTTACTCCTCGTCTCTCTGTCCTTTACTCCTCATCTCTCTGTCCTTTACTCCTCATCTCTCTGTCCTTTACTCCTCATCTCTCTGTCCTTTACTCCTCGTCTCTCTGTCCTTTACTCCTCGTCTCTCTGTCCTTTACTCCTCATCTCTTCAGACCTTTACTCCTCATCTCTTCTGACCTTCACTCCTCCTCTGTTCTCCTCTCTCTACTGTCCTTTACTCCTCATCTCTTCTGACCTTCACTCCTCCTCTGTTCTCCTCTCTCTCTGTCCTTTACTCCTCGTCTCTTCTGACCTTCACTCCTCGTCTCTCTGTCCTTTACTCCTCATCTCTCTGTCCTTTACTCCTCCTCTCTACTGTCCTTTACTCCTCATCTCTTCTGACCTTCACTCCTCCTCTGTTCTCCACCTCTCTCCTGTCCTTTACTCCTCCTCTCTACTGTCCTTTACTCCTCATCTCTTCTGACCTTCACTCCTCCTCTGTTCTCCTCTCTCTCTGTCCTTTACTCCTCATCTCTCTGTCCTTTACTCCTCCTCTCTACTGTCCTTTACTCCTCATCTCTTCTGACCTTCACTCCTCCTCTGTTCTCCTCTCTCTCTGTCCTTTACTCCTCCTCTCTACTGTCCTTTACTCCTCATCTCTTCTGACCTTCACTCCTCCTCTGTTCTCCTCTCTCTCTGTCCTTTACTCCTCATCTCTCTGTCCTTTACTCCTCCTCTCTCCTGTCCTCTACTCCTCCTCTCTCTCTGTCCTTTACTCCTCGTCTCTTCTGACCTTCACTCCTCGTCTCTCTGTCCTTTACTCCTCGTCTCTTCTGACCTTCACTCCTCGTCTCTCTGTCCTTTACTCCTCATCTCTCTGTCCTTTACTCCTCATCTCTCTGTCCTTTACTCCTCATCTCTCTGTCCTTTACTCCTCATCTCTCTGTCCTTTACTCCTCATCTCTCTGTCCTTTACTCCTCGTCTCTCTGTCCTTTACTCCTCATCTCTTCAGACCTTTACTCCTCATCTCTTCTGACCTTCACTCCTCCTCTGTTCTCCTCTCTCTCTGTCCTTTACTCCTCGTCTCTTCTGACCTTCACTCCTCCTCTGTACTCCTCGTCTCTCCGGCCTTTATTTCTCGTCTCTCCATCCTTTACTCCTCGTTTCTCCCGCCCCTTACTCCTTCTTTGTACTCCTTGTCTCAGCCCGACCTCCTCAGGACTCAAACAGCTGACTAGAGAGTCTTTAGAGGTGAGCGTCTCCTTTTCGCAGATCGTATAATAATAATCTCCATCATTGCTTCTCGACACCACGTTATTATTTTTGGGAGCCTTAAGGCGCCTCCTTCCAAGAAGCAGCTCTGGGTCTACATTAGCATTAAACCCACTAACACAAGCCTCTGGCTTTCTATAAGACGAGACTCAGAGCTCCAAGAGTTATAAATAATGGAGTCTCTCAGGCATCCTCCGTTCTGCTCAGTGGGTATTATTGCTCTGCTTTTGAGGAATTCACACATGAAACTGTGAGCAGAGACAAAGAGACGAGTAACCGGAGGAGGAAGTCAGAAGGATGCTTAGTGGAGGACACAGTCAATTTATTACGTTTGATTCGTCAGTGAACAGCCAGAAAGACGAGTCAGTGACAGCTGTCACATTACGATCAGTGAAGCTCAGACTCTGAATGCTGACACACGGCCAGTCCACCGCTGCCAAGAGAGGTCAGTTCATCATCGTGCTGGCATTTTATGGACCCTCTTAAATACAGTTCATGTCCCTCAAGCTGTTTTCACCATAGACTGTATATACATATGGACAGCAGGCCTCATGATGAAGCCAGAATATCTCCATGGTGACGCTGACTCGTTCAGAAAGAATTAGCAGCCAGAGTCTGTACAGTCGTGATCTGCTGGAAGAGCGGCGCAGCTTCCTCTAACAGTCACACATTAACCTTCGTGATGAAAGGTCAAATATCCTGAAACTGTGAGACGTGAAACCATAAGATGTTAAAAATAGATCCACAGAAGTCTAAATGCAGGAACATGCACTAAAGTTTTTTAGATTCTGTCCGTTTGCTTCAAAATATGTAGTGATGCTCTTTTCTTATCTGTAGAGCCTTTAGGTCTGTTATAGTCTTGTATGCTTTTCTCACCTTGATGTCGTTCCTTTGAGAATATTGTAATCATTTCAATCCCTGAACTCTGCTCGACCTGTAAGTTCAGCACGTGAAACTCCTCCTGTTATAGTTTTATAGATTCAACATCTGGAGCCCCTTGGAACTGCACTCTGTCAAAGCTCTGTAAATAACAATAATCTTCAGACGTGTGTTTGTGAAGTCAGGAGTAGATTCCTGCAGAGCTGCAGCACACGCAGAGGTCTGACGTGTGATTTGAAGTTATGAATCAAACTTCTTGATGAATGAAACTACATAAATCATCTTAACTTTCTATTTGATTTGGATTCGAACATTTCGGAGCTTGTTACATTCGTTCACTCATCAGTTGAATTGCATATCACATGATAAGAAATTTAGAAAAACAAACGTATATTCAAGCTCTGGGAGGGAGAGGGCAAGACGCTTTGCACCTGTTGGCCGACAGAAGAGCCTTTAAGAGTGTTTCTTCTTGATAAAAAGAGAAAGTCTCTCATCAGCTTTCTGTGAACAGAACTGAGCTCCGTCAGCGTGAGAGCACATCTCCTCTCAGCATGAGAGTGCAGCTTCCTTAGCGTGAGAGTGCATCAGTGGAGAGTGCAGCTCGGTCAGTGTGAGAGTGCAGCTCTGTTAGCACGAGAGTGCATCTCTTTTCAGCATGAGAGGGCAGCTCCATTAGCATGAGGTTGCAGCTCCTCTCAGCATAAGAGTGCAGCTCGGTCAGCGTTGTAGCGCAGCTCGGTCAGCCCGAGAGCGCATCTCCTCTCAGCATGAGAGTACAGCTCCGTCAGCTTGAGAGTGAAGCTCGGTCAGCGTGAGAGTCAAGCAGCAGATAGCTTCTCTCCACATTCACACACTAAACAAGAGCTAACTGTGGCTGTGTCCGAAATCACTCCCTATTCACTACATAGTGGACACGCCATTTTGTAGTGCTGTCCGAATTCTGAGTCAGCATGGTCATACCCTATATAGTCCACTCAATGTATCCCACAATGCATTTTGAAAAGTAGTGGACAAGCGATGGTCACTATCCGAGCAATATATACCATCATGCATTGCGGTTTTACGAGCGGAGAGTGGCGTTTGACTCGGCTGCTCTCAGACGGACGAGAGGAGCGACCAGTGAGAACACAGAAACACAATAAAGTTCATGTGGAGCGTTTTGACTGAAGTCTTTGATATGTTTAAAGAAAGAGTAAATATGGTTAACGTTAGTGACGGTAGTTTGTCCTGATGATGATGACAGACACGAGAGGAGGGTCTGTGAACAGAAAGAAATGAGTTTTGAAAATAGGTTTCATTATATGTAAAATTCAATATTTTACATGTATTTATTATTTGTAAATGTTTTCTTGAACATCCACTCAGTTTAATAGAAGTTATCACTGAAATTCACGCCGTTATTTACCGTTATTATTGATCCTCGGCCGTTGTTAAGCTGCACGTTTTAGTTGTGCGACAACAATGACGTCACTGTCAGCGGCCGGCGATGGAGCGAGTAGTGTCCGAAATGTTGTTTAATTTTGCTGAGTCAGTGCACTATATAGTCCACTGCATTAAACTCACTATATAGTGAGGAGGGAGTAGGGAATGAGTGAGTGATTTCGGACACAGCCTGTGTTTGTCTCTGAATATCATCAGACCTATCTGCTTTGAGAGTTAGACTCAGAGACGGAGCAGAGAGAGGGAGAACGCAGATATGAATGGAGATATTAACCCCCCCTCAGTTTGTGTTCTGAACGTCTGTATTCAAACATGACTGCTGAGCTGAGTGAGGATAGAATCAGCGACTTTGAGATGTTCTGTTGGAGATGATTAAAATATAAAGTGTGACTCTGACACAGAAGTTTTCTTCTTGTCAGCGATGATCCAACAGATTTTATTTCTGCTTCTTCAGACACAGCAGATGAAGAAGAGAACTTAAATATAAAGAAGCGGCACGTTGGAGGAAACAATGACTTCCTTCTGTAACTTCCTTGTCTCTAAGAGGAGCAGATTTCTGTCTCCAGTTTATTCAGTTTGTATTTCACACATGGTCCTTTTATTCTCAGATGTTTGTAATAAGTGAAACACAAACGATGATCTCTGATCTTTATTCAATAATGTGAAGCTTGATGTTGGACTGTGGAGTTCACAACTACGTTAGAGTCACATAGATCTATGTGAGAGACCTGAGTTATCACCAAGTTGTGCACCCTGTGGTTCTCTGTGAGCACCTTCACTTCCCCTGTTCTCCCACCCCCCCTCTCATCAGCCATTTATTTCACTGAGACTAAAAAGCCCAGAAAGCCGTCTCCCTGCCGGCCCTGTTTTATTTCACACAGCTTCAAACTGGAGGGGAGAGACGGAGTTAGTGTTGGAGAAATGGCTCTGGAGAAAGAAGGCGAACAAACACAAGATAACAATGAGACAGAGAGCGACAGAGAGACGCTTCTGGGGAGAATGAAACGAGGAAAAACAAGAGGAGGAGGAGGAGGAGGGAGGAGGAGGAGGAGGCGAAGAATAGAAGAAAGAGAAAGAGAGTTAAGCCAGATTGAGAGTGTCTGCCTCGGGTGGTACTAGTCACCCTGAATTATAAATGGTCTCTCACTTTCCGAGCCAAAACACACAACCACAATATAATACCCATGATGTATTTCCACTGGCAGGCCACTCTGCCGTCCCCTGGGTAAGCCCTCGCCACTAATCTCTGTCCTCTGCTCCCCTCCTCCTCCTCCAGCCCTCACTCTCCTGCTCTGCAGTCCCTGAAAGGGAGGATTTTCAAACTTAGCCCTCCATCAGCCCTCCCTCCATCCTCCTTGCCTTGGTCATTCCTCTGCCTCTCTGTCAGGCCTCCCTCCATCCTCCTCGTCGTGGTCACTCAGTGCTCGCTGTGTGTCACAGGGAGCTTCAAACTGACTCCTCTCCCTCTCCATCAGCCCTCCCTCCATCTCCTCCTCGCTTTGTGTCACAGGGAGCTGCAGACTGACTCCTCTGCCGCTCCGTCAGCCCTCCCTCCCTCTCCTCCTCCAGTGGTCACAGGGAGCTGTAGACTGACTCCTCTCCCTCTCTGTCAGGCCTCCCTCCATCTCTTCCTCGCTGTGCTCAGAGGGAGCTGCAGACTGACTCCTCTGCCTCTCCATCAGCCCTCCCTCCCTCTCCTCCTCGCTGTGGTTACAGGGAGCTGCAGACTGACTTCTCTTCCCTCTCCGTCAGCCCTCCCCTCCATCTCCTCTGGCTCTGTGAAAAGAAAATATTCCCTCCACCATCCCTGAACTCCTTCCATGCTCAGCTGTCCCAGTTTTTCTTTCACAGCTCGCTTTTCACATTTTGTTCTGGGCCACATTATGCTGCCGCTGCTTTCATCCTTCATATCGTATTTTCCCACTGTGTTGGCTCTTTCCTCACGGTGAGACCTCCTGACCCCGCAGTCTGTCCCCGTCCACCCGATGCCCTGGTCTCCTCCTGCACAGTTGGAAACCAGAAACCAGCTGCCTTCATTTAAAAGTATGAGGAGAGTATGCTGCTGTATCTCCAACTACTAATTAATTCTGTCTGTATCTTCCTGCAACCAGTCACACTCACAATCACATCTACGGACAATTCAGAGACACTAATTAACCTGACGAGCATGCCTTTGGACTGTGGGCGGAGCCAGGGTCACACATGCACACAGAGAGGCTCCTATCCGACAGAGGAATCGAACCAGGAACCGCGTTGTTGTGAGGCGACAGCACTAACCCCTGCAGCACCATTCAGCTCCCTTCTCAGACAACACTTAGCAACAGAACCTCGTTAAGTCTGGGAGTTTTAAAACTTCTGTTCCTGCAAAGTTTATGATACCTGAAGGACTCTGGTAAGTTAGGATACTTTGGTAAGGAGACTGAAAACTAGATTCTTATGAAATAAAATGATTTCTAACCTTGATGCCTGGAGGAAGCATAACAGAAAAGTCCCAGCTCTGTTAGAGTGTGCAGGACTCAAAGTAAATTCGCTGCACAGCTCCTGCATTAGATCAAGAAACACGATCACATGCAACCATCGTCCAACACCTGCAACTTCTCTGAAACCAACCCTGAACTATCAGGACCCAACTGAGAGGAAGGAAAGCAGGGCAAAGGGGAAGACTCACACACACACACAAACACACACACACATATATACACACACACACACATATATATATACACACACACACACACACACACACACACTCACATATATATATACACACACACACACACACACACACACACTCACATATATATATACACACACACACACACACACTCACATATATATATACACACACACACACACACACTCACATATATATATACACACACACACACTCACATATATATATATACACACACACACACACACACATATATATACACACACACATATATATATACACACACACACAAACACACACACACGACACACACACATATATATACACACACACACATTCTTCCCTCGTTCATCATGTTGCGAGGAAAATCGAATCATGTGCGCCTCGATCGTCTGCCAATGAGCTTATGTACGCTTCCAAATATTCACTTCTGACAAGAGCTCATCTGTTTCTCATTCTCATCTGTGGAAATGTTTCTCTGCATGCTGTTCACTTCTATACTAATGTGTTTCCATCAGCGCTGCAGGCTCACACACACACACACACTCACACACACACAAACACACATCAACACACACACACACACAAACACATGGCTTAATTGAATAGAAAGTCATCTGGTAGAAGGCAGCGTTGTGGCTGCTCTCTTTCCGTGTTCAGTGTAAACTAATGTGCGTCTGTGCAGGAACAAGGAGGACTCCTGCAGAAGCTGCTCTCTGCTTTAATGTGTGAGACGCTTCATCAGAGAGGGAACTCCACTTTGTGTTAGCAAACAATATTTACATCATTAGGTTCAAATGGAGCCGTAGCAGATATAAGATGTGTGCATGCACTCATACACGCTGAGCTGTGACTTGTTAGCACTGCTCTCATACACACACACACACACACACACACACACACACACACACACACACACACACACACACACACACACACACACACACACACACACACACACACACTCTCTATGTGTGTTTTTATTTCATGTGTCCTGCACTCGGGGCTTTAAAAGGAAAGCTGTCTGGGAGCAGCCCGGTTACACCTCCAGGCTCGGCACAACAAGGCAGCACTGCGTGTTTGATCTGTGTGTCTGAGATCAGTTTATCGCAACATCTCCTCCCCTCTCTCTCCCCCTCTCTCTCTCTCACTCACTCCCTCTCTCTCCCTGCAGGCTTCACCCGCTCCACAACACGCTGCATGATGAGCGACTCAAACAGCTACAGATGCTGCTCTAAAAGGGGATCCATGTTGTCTGTGGCACCATCACCATGCTTGATGTTTGGTTCAACATTTTGAGAAAGAAGATCACCAAGACGAGAAGCCGGGTGAAAACAGACGTCTCACTTGGCCCAAAAGAACAAACCAACAATGACACTTTAGGAGGAGTTACACAGAAGGATTATTTTAATGCAAAGGGAGTTAATATGTTAACTTAGGTTCTGGAGCAGGACCACGCCCAAACCACACCTCCAATCACCTGACAAGCTGACTTATACTGAGCCATCCCACTCCACACCGTTTGTCTCAGGTCTTCGACGACACGTAGACTGACCCTGCAGCACGCTTACACGCTGACCGCATTGAAAGAATGAAATAGCCTATTTACCACGGATCCTGAATTTCAGTTGCATGACTCTGATGAAGACCTGTGTGACGAGTTGTTCCAAACCGGTTATCTTCCACCCATGGAACAGCAGTCAGACAGCAGTCCAGCATCTTAGCAGAGCCGTTTGCAGCCCGTGGCCAGCATACCCCAGCCCCGCCAGCTCCGTTCAAACCCCCGGAAAGAATCTCACCAACTCCCAGCGGATCCCAGGCCTCATCTCTACCGTCAGCGGGGCACCAAAACTGAAGAAGCCACAGGCATAGCCACAGCACCCGGAACCAACCCTCTCCTTGCCGCTCTCACCGTGCAGAAGCCGGCTGCCCATCACGGTGCTGTATGCCGGTTCCATGTTCTAAAAGCGAGTTCGGCATCAGGGACTAGACCGCCGCTCACCTCCGACGATGCTCGAAGACGAAGGGCTTCCATTCCACCGCAATGGCATAAAGCCAGGCTTTTCCACCTCTACTCTTCATCCATAAACAAACCGGGAACATCCAAAGATACCGCGCTTCCTGCTTTACCCACCTCCGCCACAGAGGTGCGCCGCGGCGGCCGCTTCTACAGCCACTACCTCAAGCGGTAGCTCCCCCTGGTGGGGGACAGGTCGTATAACCCCCTGTGCCTGCTCCTTCTGTGTCTCTCAAGCTACCACAACTTTCATCCCTGTATTCGCAGGCTTCACAAAATCCCGGTGCACATACATCCTTACATCCCATCATCCTTTCCTCTACCCTTCCTTCACGCTTTCACACAAGCCCAACTACAGTTAAGTTCAGTTCTGACCTTTATTGTCACTGAAAGGACAAACGCCTCTCTCCATGACAGAGTAGTCCTTGACGATACTTGTAACATAGGAAATGCAAACGTGGCAATATGTCTGTCTTCCTTGAACGACGTTTCCTTCTTCTATGGGTGCTTCTCACTTCTCTTATTTGCATCGAGTGTCCTCCGAGTTGTCTCCTCCACTTGCGTCTTGGTCCCTCCCACCAGAGATGCATGGAGGAAACGAAGCAGAGGAGAGAGGAACGAGGAGATCTGTTTGAAGAGACATGAGACGTCCTTTCCTCTACAGCGTCACGTGAAGCCACGTCTGTTTGTGATGATGACATCAGCTGATCACGTTCAGCTGTCAGTCGTCTTTAACAGCTGTTTATGTCCGCACAAACACACACTGTATTATTTCTAATGAAATACACACAGTAACAGTGTTCAGTCTGTGGACTTTACCACATGAAGAACAACCTGCAGGCTGATAAGAACCAAAAGGACAATTTCTACTGACACAAAGATTTCATACTGAATTGATGAATTTATTATTTGTATTAGTTTGGACTTATAATTGGACAATGCACTCTGTATTTTATAAACACAGATATTTATGTGAGAATGATTGATGAGGTTGTAAATGATAGAAACTTTGTGAAGGTAAATAAGTGTGAATGTAAAAGGTGTTTGTGAGTGACAGACTCCCTCTGCATCAGACTCTCATCATCATCACACATTCAAACAGTCTGAGGGATCATGAACATGAAGGAATCATTTCTGAACACTTCATATTAACACACTGTTTGTTTGAGTGTGGGGAGTGATGGGCCTACACTCTGATTGGTTTATAGAACTGATGCTTCATATTTGGTTGTTAATCTTCATGTCAGACACTTTTTAATCCCAGCTCATCACAGACTCTTTACAAACTGACCCATGATCTGTTTAAATGTCTTTTTAATGTCCGTCTTTTCTCCGGTATTAAACTCCGCTCATGTTGATAAGTTTCACTGAAGTCTGATCCGCTGCAGCGTCCAATCAATGAGTGATATTTGATAAGGGGGCGTGTCTGTCAGTAAAAAGACTTCCGTGTCTCCTCGGCCATCGCTCCTCGGATCTCCTTCCTCTCTCCTCGATCCTCTCTCCTCCTTTCACTGTAAGAGCTTTGGGACGATCCTTAACATGGCGGGTCTAAAACTACTTCCGGTTCGGCCGAGGAGCGAGGACCGAGGAGATAGCAAATAAGAGAAGTGAGAAGTACCCTCTGACAACTCAATAATCCGACTAGACACTGCCTTGGCATGGTGCACATTCTCTGATAGAATAAAAAAACTTTAACTCTCATTGAAATGAATCTGAGACCGTTCACATCATGTCTCATCACGTTTTGAGGTCATTGAGTAGACTAAAAAACATTTGATGTAACTCCTCATTGCCCCGCCTCTTTCTCTTTGACGCACCGTTAGGATTTCTTTGATTATTCTTATTTTTTAACCTTTATTTACTAGGAAAGAAACTTGTTGAGATTCAAAATCTGTATTTCAGAGTGTCCTGTTCGAGACGAGCAATAGCACGATGATCAGAGTTTCACACAAACAACGAGCAGCCGCACATATAAATACAAATGATGCATTATTCGATTATTAACAAATTGAAACAGCAAATATTTGTCAAGATCATCGACAAACACATCAGGGAGAACATCTGCAGCCAGATGTGTCCGACTCCAAGTCATTTAACATCCTCTTAAAATCGTCCAATGAGAGCACCTTGTTAACTTTCAGCTCTTTTTGTGATTTGTTCAGTTGTTGAGAGTCACGACTATTTGTTTTCACATCATACTCTCTCTTTGTAAAACAGCTGATAAATGTGTTATTTATCTAACGAGGGGGACGTCACGGTGCAGATGCAGTGTGCAGACCCGGGTGTCGGCGGCGTGGCTCAGGGGCGGGACACGTCTGTCTGGGTCTGTGCTGCACAGCGCCCGGGCTCAGCAGAGCTAAGGCTGCGTCCAAATGTCAGCGCGACACAAAAGCTTGGGGCTGTTTGTGAGAACAAACACACACGCTTGAGATGGAGCGAGGGGGAGTCATCACCTCGCCTCTCCATGTGTTGGTTTCACGGTGCAAAGGATGCTGGGAGCCAGCTCTCATTAGCGTCCTGTGCCTTGTTGACAACAGCCTGAAGGCGTTGTGGCGTGGCGGTGTCTTTACATGTGTGTGTGTGTGTGACTCGGTTTAGTGTGTCTTGTTTAGTGTGTGTGTTTCCCTCCTCGTGATCAGAGCGACTTCTTCTCTTGTTCTCTCTCATTTTCATGAACAACAGTTCCCATCTTACCTCTCTGTGTCTCTGCGGCTCCTCCATCAGTTCATCCTTTAACTCTAAACGTTCTGAAGTAACCCGAGCCAGGGACAGTCCAGAAGCATGCTATGTGTGAGGAGGAGTAAAAACCAGAGGGTGGTTTAACAGTCTTTAGTCAGAGCATGAATACGATGAAGTATGTTTCTACCATCCTGTGGTTTCCAGTCTATTCAGCCACAGAGTCACGGTGTGAGGATACAAGGACAGAGAGCAGACAGACGGAACAGAAACCGGAGGAAGGACAATGTGAGGTGTTGGAACTCCCAGGAATGATGGATGAAACTAAAACTTTGTGCACCACTGACCAACAAGCTCAGAGTCAGAACCTGAGAAATGTTTGAATGCTTGATCCAATCAGGAACATGGAGGTTGGTCCTTCACTTTTTCAGCAGTGTTTGTAACAAAAGAACCTGCAGGCTGCGTCAGGTCTGATCAGGTGTTAATGTCTCTGTGAATCTGTCTTCAGTCTAAACCCGTCCACTGACTGTCCATGACCTCACCAAGTACACGCCACTGATCAGGCTAAAGATGGCCGCCCAGACAGAGGGTCAAACAGCCAGGGTCATGTAATGGTGACAACAAGGTTAAACCAAGATTTAAAAAACAGCTAAACATGACATGAGGTGGTGCACAGGCAGGACACGAGCACACCTTCCTGCTCCATCTTTGTTACGCTGTGTTTACTACTCTGCACATGTTGAAGAACGCTGCAGGTTTTATTCAACTCATAAAAGACGCTGTGGCTGCCTCCAACACGTTTCATAGCGCTCTGACCTTCGTCACAGTCTAACGGCTGTTCTCATGAAGAGCACATTGCTAACTGCAGTTACCGTATCAGGTCGACGTGTTGGCTGTGTCAGGGGCTGCCAAATATGCCAAAGAGGAAGAAAACCAAAGTTTTCTGCAGAGACTGAAGATGCTGCAGACGAGGACGACACTACTGATAAATGTGTCTGAATGCACGTTTAAGATCTTTATTCTGAGACATTTTTTCACTGTTAGTCTCTTAAATGAAGCTCATCACTTCACTGATAGAGATGATAGACGTGATATTTAACTGTTTCCAGGCTCAGAGTTAGAAACAGAGAAACGTCTGAAGTGGACGTCATAGAAACGATGTTTTCAAATACAGTAATAAAAATTGTACAGAAAGTCAATCTGGATTATATTCACACCTGAATAATTCATCACTGTGTGTCAGGTGAGAGTTGAAGTTCTCTCTCTTTGTGTTTCAGCATTCGAACGACAACACTTTAAAATGTGACGTTTGACATTCGTGCAGAAAGAGCCAGATATTATTATTGAAATGAAATGAACGTCCGTAGACAAAAGTTAACACATTTGATGACAAAGGGGTTGATAAACATGAACCAGAGTACCAGAGATAACGTGTTTGATGCTCTAAAAACTGAAGACTCAGTTTGATGCGTGCAGATTTGCAGATATAAGGACATAAGGTGAAAAACTGTCAGTGGAGCTGTGTCTGCTTTGTCTCCGCTCTCCGGGGCGCCGGGGAAAAATGTTGATTACAAGTAGTGAAGCGTGGTCCAGCAGAGATGCTGTGCGTAATGTTGTGAACGCTCGGTCACTGTGCAGATTGGTTGGGAATTACTGTTTTTATTGACGTCAGTGTGCAGGGTAGTGCGTCCCTTTTCTCTCGCACAACTGCACCGTCTAATGGACTCGGGGAAACATGCCAGTCAAGCCTCTGAGCTTTATACTGAAAAAAAACCCCTTCAATCCCAAAAAACAAGGCATTCAATCTAATTGATGTTTCAGATGCGTTCAAATGCTCTTTAGTGCATCTGATGGAGTTTTCATCAGCATCAAGATAATCACTCAAGAAATCCTGCCGCTTCTACAAGACCTGGAATATCTCAAGGACTTGATTAGACTGAGCAGAAATGATGTTTTCCATCTTTTTCACTGATGAGCAGCGTCGCCTCAAACTGAACCCCACAGACGCTCATGTTACAAAGTCACACGACTTCACACCAAACCATGAACAGTCTGCATCCTCCACAAACACCACTACTCTCCACCAGCCGTTCAATCTCCTCCACATCAGCAGCTCGGTTCCATCTTTCGCAGCTCAGCGTCACAACGACGTATGCAGAGCAGGTTCTATCTGAGTGTAATACTTCAACACCATCTAAACTGATCTGAGGACAGATTTAAAGACAGCTCAGGATTTCATCATGCTGCTATCGCTGTGTGTGCGCACGTGTGTGTGTGTGTGTGTGCGCGTGTGTGTGTGTGTGTATGCGTGTGTGTGTGTGTGTGTGTGTGTAACAGGGAGCTGATGCAATGCAGTAAAACAAAGGAAAGTGAAGAAAGTGAGAAGCTGCTAAACTCTGTTACTCGCTCTCAACTGCAGCCTGCTGGCGTCCTGCAAGCTGTGGAGAGAGAGAGGAAAACACACAAACACACACGCATTCACATACACACACACACACACACACACACGCACGCACACACACACACACACGCACACACACACACACAGCGAGACTCTGTTTAATTACCCAGGAATCAAATGAACTGTGATAGCTGGCTGTGAGGAGTGACTGTGTGTTTGTGTGTGTGTGTGTGTGTGTGTGTGTGTGTGTGTGTGTGTGTGTGTGTGTGTTATTAGAGAGCATGAGGGAGAGGTCGGTTATGGGGAAACAGAAGGAGAGCCGTGCAGTAATTCCTCTTCTCATGAATTATTCATGTTCATTTGTGTGTGTGTGTGTGTGTGTGTGTGTGTGTGTGTGTGTGTGTGTGTGTGTGTGTGTGTGTGTGGTTGTGTGTGTGTGTGTGTGGCTTTGGCTCCTATAAAACTACAACAATGGCAGTTTGTCGAGTCGGCAGCTCTTCTATCTCCGTCCATTAAACCAAAGAAGAAGTTTTCAATGAGTTCATGATAACCCTCAACGACTCCAACCTGACGTCAGTCATTGATTTCTGTGTTACTCATAAAGCATTGTGGGAAAGCGCCTCCAGTTGGCGTCTGTTTTAGGCCGATGCAGCTGTTTGTAAAGAGAGGGAGAAACAACCTCCTTCATGTGATGTCGGTACATTTACACTAAAATCACTTATTTTTGGACCTTACAGAAAGTCCCAGTGGTGGACAACAAAATGAAGGGAGTGCCGCAGGGTTCATATTTAGGGCCTCTCCTTTTTATCAACGGCACAATTCATATGCCGACGATACAGTGATTCACACATCCAGTGCTGACAGATCTGTCTTTGTGAGATCTTTAGAAATAAACTTCTTCTAAACTTTTACTGTGTTCAGTTTGGGAGCAGACTACGCTCTGGTGATTCATCAAACTCGACTAAGTCTTTTATTGATGGTTACCCCCTTTGAATATATAACCTCCTTTACCTCAGCCTGCGAATCGATCCAGCGATCTCCTTTAAAACACACTGAGTCTGTGGTAGACCAAGAAAGTTGCTATGTAGGTGTTTTGTGTTGTTCACAAACGGTTTCACTTTTCAGATAAGAAACATAATCGTCACTCGGTTGCTCAAGTATGCAGACTTTGCTCACAGTTACACTTTAGAAACTAGGGATGTAAAGATTAATCGTGAGGCAGTTAAAAATCGATTCAAAGGGGTCAAGGTTCGAATCGGTACTCTGAAAATTGAATCACAGTAATATCGTGAGCGTCAGCAGCTGTAGAGCAGAGGTGGTTGGTTGTAATAAGCAGCCGTTATCACGGCAGTGGAAGCATTTTTGCTTCCCAAGACAGAAAATGAAAGAGGTGAGAAGATAACAGACAAGACAAAAACTGTGCAAATATTGCAACAAGACAGAGAACTACACAAATAGCACAACCAGCATGATGAAGCATTTAATCAACACCACAATGAGAAGCTCCAATCACCTCCCGATTCTCTCAAAATAAATCGTGAGAGAATCGTATCCTGAACCCAGTATCGTGAATCATATCGTATCGGGAGTTGAGTGAATCGTTACATCCCTATTAGAAACATACCGTAACCTCTCCGCGTCCTAATCAGCCTCTGTACATTTATTCAGAGACGTCTGTGCTTCATTGAAGCTCTAAACTGGTAACCTTTAATACACAACACATAAGCATTTGCTCCAGTGAATCTTTACATGTATCTATAATAATAAGTAGGGGTGTTACGGTTCACAGGGGTCACGGTTCGGTACTGATTCGGTTCAACAGGAAAAAGCAACAAAAAGTCCTGCATGTATATTTCTAGGTTTCTCAAATTTAAACGGAGTCATTGGATTTACCGTAACGGTTCGGGAAGAATACAAAAACCGTTACAGGCCAACTGATAGTCCTGCATCCCTAAAACAATATGTAACACCACACACATCCTCAGTGTTTTATAAATTGTTCTTTGTCTCCGTCTGGGAACATTGGGAACATTGTGTGTATGTGTGGCTGAATGAGCATGTTAACTGTGTTTGTGTCAAATCTGGAGTTTTGTATGTTTTGTGTCGGACCCTCTCAAGAAACCATCCTTACCTTAACTGATGTTTTTATTATTGTTACGAACAGCCACGAAAAGGATTAAAATTTAATTTGACCATTACTGTCCATATCAAGCCCTTCCTATTCACTCAGTACTGAGCACGCAGCAATCTGGTTTCTGAGCCAATCATAGCACAACTTCAGCCATCACTTTGGTGACAAATGACAAAACTAGCACTAGACAAGAGGCATCATTGTGCTGCTCTTTTTTATAAACCTGTCAAAAGCTTTTGAAAGAAGGTCGATCACCACCGTCTTTTAAAGAAATGATCTGTTATTGGGTTGGATGAAAGTGCATGTGCCTAGTTTTAGGATTACTTGTTTGACAGGCGTCAGTGTGTTATGTTAGGTCATGCTAAATCTGATTTTTTTTTATGAATAGAGGTGTGCCACAAGGTTCAGTCTTGGGTCCAATGCTCTTCACTGTTTATATTAATGACCTTCTTTGAATGGTTGTCATGCCCACCTCTATGCAGATGACATTATGTAGCAGTCAAAAACCTGCAACTTGCTTTTAATTCTGTCCAAGAATGTCTAATTAACCAAAAACTGCTACTTAATGAGATTAAAACAAAATGTATTCTTTCTCCAGAGCCAACAATATTGCTGATGAGAGTGTACGCTTATCTTCTCTAAATGGCTCAGAAAATGGAGAGAGGAAATGAGTATAAATATCTTGGCATGTGGCTCGATGAGGAACTTACCTTTAAGTTCCATGTAAAAACTCTTGTCTCCAAGTTGCGACAGAAAGTTGGCTTTTTGTACAGAAACAAATCAAACTTTCCATTATTGTGCAGAAAAAGAGTTGTTGAAGCTGTATTGTTATCAGTGATGGATTTTGGCGATGTCATTTATAGACACGCTGCAGCTTCAACTCTGAAGCCTCTGGACGCCGTCTATCACTCCGCCCTCAGGTTTGAACTGGTGATCGATTCGGCACTCATCACTGTGACCTGTATGAGAAGGTTGATTGGCCTTCTCTTGAAGAGAGGCACAACAAACACTGTTTTTTATATATTTTCAAGGCTCTTATTGGTAAACTTCCACCTTGCATAACAGACCTGTTGAAGTGAAATTCAGGCGCCATGACCTGTTCTTCTGAGTGGCTTGTTCTTAAAGGGATACTTCACCCATTTGCATTAAGCTTTGTATCAGTAGTAAACTTGTGTTTTTATTGAATGGTCTTGCATCCAGCCCTCATTTCCCCCTGAGACGGGAAAAATCAGTATTTTCTTTTCTGAGATGCTGCCGCAGGTGACGCAAAAATCGTCATATTGCGTCACTTGCGGCTGTTGTGGTTAGCAGGGTGAAACAACATTGCTAGTTCCTCATGTTTTCGACCACTGAAGCTACAGACCTATCACAGATCAGTGGGCGGGGCTTCACTGCCAGAATCAAAACTTAACATCCGCCATCTTGCTTGGAAGCTATGCTACCAGGCTCTATGGAGAAAGCTAATAACAACCGAGAATGGCGAAAAAAGTATGTTTCAACTTCAAACTGATATGGATGAAGGGGATTTTAAAGGTTTTGTGCTCGAATCGGATGCTCGTAGCTCTTTCTACGAGCTGCAATATCTGCCAGGTGCCTTCTGCAGACAGACAGCGGCTGTACAGGGAGCCTGAGCCCGGCTCAAGCTGGGTGTCTCTACGGATTACGCTGATATGGACCGAGAATGGCGAAAAACGTATGTTTCAACTTCAAACTGATATGACTGAAGGGGGTTTTAAAGGTTTTGTGCTTGAATCGGATGTTTGTGGTTCTTTATACAAGCCGCAATATAGCGGCGAGCTGGCTGCTGGTGCCGACAGGCAGGCTAGCTAGCCTAGCATGCTAGGTCCGCGGCTGTGAGAGGAAGAAGGAGCCGGGGCAGACTTGTGTTGTCAGTGCTGTCACTGTTTGCCTATGGACACAGACATAGAGTCTGTTTTCTGTCAGGAATTTCCAAGATGCCAATTCCTTCTGGAAGAAATCTCTGAATCAGTTGTGGAAACTGCTGTATTATTGTCCGCGAGTAATGCTGCATTCAGGTGCTGCTCGGGTGGTTTAAGTCTCCGAGTTGGGAAGTCGTTCTTCCGACTTCCCAACTCGGAGAAATCTTATAGTCAAGTTATATTTAAGCAAAAAGTTGATGTGCAATACGTGCATGAATAAAAAGTATGTTAACAAAACACAAAACCGACTTGAGCAGGTATTTCATTTGCATTTTACAACTCGGAATCTCATTTTTCCGATACCACATGAATGCACCTCTCCTTCAGCGGGAGTGTCCTGCGGTGCTGTGCATTCTGGGAGTTGTTGTCTGTGCCGAGAAAAGGCAAAAAGTGACTTTTTGCCTTTTCTCGGTCAAGAAGGCACCAACTTAAAAATTTATTTCACATTTCTACTACATATATGACCCAATGTCAATACAGATTCATGTTTCAACGGGTGAAGTATCCCTTTAAAGTCCCTCGAGCTTTGACTGAACTCGGTAAATCTCCATTTTCTTTTGATGCTCCATTTGATTTCTTTGATTTGATTGTAAGTGTTTTAATTGATCTCAGAGGTTTTTGTGATCGATTTGAAGTGTTTGTTGTTGTTTTTGCTTGTTTTATTGTGCTTGTAATCTCGACGGCATTGGAAATGAGGGAATCCTCAGTGTCCTTTCGAGAATAAACCAATAAAATAAAAATAAAGGTATCAATTACTATTATTTGATTCCATCCATTGTGGATGGAATCAAATCATTAGCATTGCAGTGCATCTTTTTGTTCAAACGTAACGGGCCATCACTCCTAATAGGTCTCTCCCGCCTCCTTTGTCACACGTTGCGTAAGGGCAAACATTTAGCGCACAGATAAACAACCTGTGTCAGAGATGTGACCCATGCACAGATAACCCCCCTCTCAAAGATACATTAAACTTTATAATGAAACTCGAACAATAACTGAGCAGCTTCTGCGCCACGACCATTATCGCTGCAGCGCTGATGGTGCACACGCCATGACGAAGGCTGGAGCAGAGCAGTGCCAAGTGCGGAGAAAGTACATCATAAAATAAAGTGAGGACACCGCTGTGAAAATGTCATAATGTACAGTAATGTGTGAGAGCTGCACCTGAGAGCTGGAGATTAGGCTACCTGTGCTGACTGTGAGTGGACTTATTGATCCACGCGTCACTGAAAGTGATATGCTCAGTTTGACCCAAAAACAACCCGCTGCCTCGTCTCAGTGAGCTCATTCAGAGGACGTCTTTCATTCTTATTTCAACAACCACATGAAAGCAATGCTCACTAACATAAAGAAGAACATGTGTTACAGGGTTTGAACATTAACATTCAAGTTATTGTAGAGAGAAGAAAGAATGAATAGGTTTAATTAGATGAAGAAGATGATAGAATATCTTCAGTCTGACTTTGTGAACAGCAGCTGATGTGATTCAGGATTCATTCATAAATGTCTGAGTTACAATGACAGCTGAGTTCATTCAGTTTATAGGAGTTCCAGTGTTAATCTTTTTTTCATTAATCATATAAAGCTGATCTCAGTTATTTATTACCAAAAGCTGTAATCATTATTGCTTACAATTAAATTCGGGCATTATTTCAAATAAGTTACGTGCTAATTTTCACCTAATTGTCATTAAATTTTCAAAGAAATAAAAAAGAACTTTGTCTAATTATCACCTAATTACGAAGAAATTTGCGGACCTGTAAAGTAAAGTGTTACTGAAATGTTCAATATTACACATACAATAAAACAAAAAATACACAGATATCCAGACAAAGCAACAATTAAGATGCACTTAAGAACATTCACAACAAGGTACTATACCAGGCTTTGACAGGGCAATACATCAAACCATTTTGAAATAAAAGTTAAGACTCCTCAAGGACAACAATATAATGAGGAAAGAAAGAAAAACACATAAATGATATTAATCAAGGCAAACAGGAATCCACATACTTTTCCCCTTTAATGAATTCCATAAAAGAACCCCATATTTTCGTAAACTTAGAATGTTTTCCTTTAATGATCATAGTGAGTTTTTGAGGCAAGACTGTGTGATAATCCCTCGAGCCACTTCTGTAGGTTTGGTCTATTGACTGATTTCCAGAAAATGGCTATAGTATGTTTCGCTTGAAGTAAACAGAAAATAACCAATTTCTTATCTGTATTGCTCAGTTTACAGTTTGTAGGGAAAATTCCAAGGATACATATTTAGGGCATACTGTCAACTTACAAGGGTTACATTTATTTAAACATACAGTATGTAAAATCCGCCACAAGGGGGCTCTCAATCAACACAATAACAAAAGATGACGTCGAGGCTTGCGGCGTATTATGGGAGTAAAAACGAACGAATCAATATGAACGGGTGAAACCGACCTGAGAAAGACAATATGTGTACTGACGATGTATCCAAGTATAATTTACATGAAGTTTTTTATCACAGCAGCACATACAGCGACAGAACGGCAGCTTTCAGTAGCAGCTAGCGCTAGCTTATGCAGCGGTCTTTGACGTAACATCCGGGCTGTGTCCGAAATCACTCACTCATTCCCTACTCCCTCCTCACTATATAGTGAGTTTAATGCAGTGGACTATATAGTGCACTGACTCAGAAAAATTTAAAAACATTTCGGACACTACTCGCTCCATCGCCGGCCGCTGACAGTGACGTCATTGTTGTCGCACAACTAAAACGTGCAGCTTAACAACGGCCGAGGATCAATAATAACTAACGGCATGAATTTCAGTGATAACTTCTATTAAACTGAGTGGATGTTCAAGAAAACATTTACAAATAATAAATACATATAAAATATTGAATTTTACATTTAATGAAACCTATTTCCAAAACTCATTTATTTATGTTCACAGACCCTCCTCTCGTGTCTGTCATCATCATCAGGACAAACTACCGTCACTAACGTTAACCATATTTACTCTTTATTTAAACAGATCAAAGATTTCAGTCAAAACGCTCCACATGAACTTTATTGTGTTTCTGTGTTCTCACTGGTCGCTCCTCTCGTCCGTCTGAGAGCAGCCGAGTCAAACGCCACTCTCCGCTCGTAAAACCGCAATGCATGATGGTATATATTGCTCGGATAGTGACCATCGCTTGTCCACTACTTTTCATAATGCATTGTGGGATACATTGAGTGGACTATATAGGGTATGACCATGCTCACTATGAATTCGGACAGCACTACAAAATGGCGTGTCCACTATATAGTGAATAGGGAGTGATTTCGGACACAGCCCCGGTGTTTCCTTGCCAACGATCAACATTTCCTGTCTATCATGGCGGCTCATCATGGCGGCCGCCTACAAGACACGTCACAACTATAAAATTACGGATTTCTCTGGCTTTGATAACTTTTGGAAATATTTGAGGTGATGTAAGTACTCAACTAAAAAATATATATAACATGGGTTTAGTCCATTTTTAATTGAAGTTAGATATTTGAATGTAAACATTAGCATGCAATCTTACATACTGTACCTTTAACAGGGATGGTGATATATATTGTCTCATTATGCACTTATACTGGAGAAGTTTAAATCGCGTAATTATGGATTGAGTTTGAGCATTAAAGCAGACCTCTTGCCAATCCTCGACAGTGATCTCATCATTTATATCCTCACACCACTCAAGTCTTTTATTTTCTGAGGACTCCTTGGAGCTATAGAGGTGAGAGAAGGCAGAGTTAGACAGTTTTGTGTCTTAAAGAAAAAGAAAAAGAAGGATCTTCAGCGGATCATCAAAACAGCTCAGTGGATTGTTGGTTCCCCTCTCCCACCCCTCAGAAACATTCACTCGCACCGTCTCCACAAACGAGCCTCAAACATCAGAAATGACACATCTCACCCCGGACAGTGTATGTTCACCACCCTTCCCTCAGGCAGACTCAGAACCAACGCACACGGACAAACAGACTAAGAAACAGCTTCTTTCCCAAAGCTGTGGACAAACTCCTTAACCCATAAACATCCCCCCCCCCCCCCCCTTGTATATTCTTTATACAATGACAATAAAGAGTCTATCTTAAATATGTAGTTTCTGATCTGCAGAAACTTGAAAAAATGTTTCGGATGAATGTCGTATTTTAGTTTTAAATCTTCAAAAGACATAAGTATGTCTTTTTCAAACAGATCTGCTAATGTGTTTATGCCTTTGTTAGCCCATATTTTGAAACCCTTATCTCTTGTACCAGGAGTAAAGTCATTGTTCCCCCAGATTGGTGTAACTTGTGATAATACTGGAGTTTCATTAAGATATTTATGTACCTCATGACAAAACCAGGGATAAGCAAAGTCTAGAGCGCCTGTTGTTCCATATAACATTTCAAAAGATGCGTTTCATTCTTGTAAAAAACGAGCAGGAAGTCCAAGAGGAATGGAGTGAAAAAGGTAAAGACATTTGGGGAGAACCATCATTTTGAGAATATTAATACGCCCAATCATTGATAAATGCAACATTGACCATCTATTCATTGATTCAGACACAGAGTTAACTAATGGTTCATAATTTGCAGATATTAAGTCATCAATTGTAGGGGTAATTTGGATACCTAGATGTGTAAAGCTATCCGAGACTATTTTAAATGGTGTTTGTATAGCTGGGTTTAACCTCTCTGAGTGCTTAAGGACAAGAACGGCAGATTTGGAATTCTTGATCCTATATCCTGAGAAATGACTGAAGGCTTGAATAGTATGAAACAAACTGGGTGTAGACTTTTCTTAATGTGATTCAAATAATATAATATCATCAGCATACAATCCATTTTTCTCGTTGTCTGTCTGAAACTCTGTTCATTGTGCTGCTGCCTGTCTTGTCCAGGACACTCTTGAAAAAGAGATTTTTAATCTCAATGAGTCTTCTTTCCTGGTTAAATAAAGGTTAAATAAAAAAAAAAAGATTTATTCTTATAAGGATAAGGATAAACTTTATTGATCCCCCAATGGGAGAAATGTAGTCCTTACAGCAGCTCAAAAACAGGAATATAAACAGCATCAATAGCAAAAAGTTAAGAAAAAAAACAGCTATGAGCATGTTTACATGAATTAAATAAAGGAAGTAAAAATACAATAGAATTAAATAATACCAGGCATAAACACTATGTACACTTTGACTTGTGTAAAGACAGATCAGATATTACAACAAACACACACAGTGTGTAGCATTAATGATATTGATGATTATTATACAGAGTCATGAGGCGGTGATGCTGTTAAACAGTCTGACTGCAGATGGAATAAAGGACTTAAGGTAGCGCTCAGTCCTGCAGGGCGGATGTCTCAGTCTGCTGCTGAAGGAGCTGCTCAGGGCCCCCACAGTGTCATGCAGGGGGTGAGAGTGATTGTCCATGATGGATGTCAGCTTCGCTAACATCCTCCTCTCACCCACCTCCTCTACAGAGTCCAGAGGACAGTCCAGGACAGAACTGGCCCTCCTGACCAGTCTGTTCAGTCTCTTCCTGTCTCTCTCTGTGCTCCCTCCTCCCCAGCAGGCCACTGCATAGAAAAGTGCAGACGCCACCACAGAGTCATAAAATGTCCGTAACAGAATCCTGCACACTCCAAAGGACCTCAGTCGCCTCAGCAGGTGCAGTCGACTTTGGCCCCTCTTGTACAGGACGTCGGTGTTGTGTGACCAGTCCAGTTTATTGTTGAGGTGAACACCCAGGTATTTGTACGTCTCCACCATCTCAATGTCCAAACCCTGGATGTTCACCGGTGCAGTCTGGGGTCACCATCTCCTTTGTCTTACTGGCGTTGAGCTGAAGGTGGTTGAGCTCACTCCAGTCGACAAAGTCTGTGATGACCTGCCTGTACTCCTGGTCGCTCCCCTTAGACACGCACCCCACGATGGCTGTGTCATCGGAGAACTTCTGCAGGTGGCAGCTCCCAGAGTTGTAACTGAAGTCCGAAGTGTACAGGGTGAAGAGAAAGGGGGAGAGCACTGTCCCCTGTGGGGCCCCCGTGCTGCAGACTACCATGTCCGACTCACAGCCTTGAAGCCTCACGTACTGTGGTCTGTAGGAAAGGTAGTCAGTTGTCCACGCAGCCAGGTGACAGTCTACTCCCGCTCTTTCTAGCTTCCCCCTGAGCAGTGCAGGCTGGATGGTGTTGAAGGCACTGGAGAAGTCAAAGAACATGACCCTCACAGTGCTGCCGGTGTTCTCCAGGTGAGTCCAGGATCTGTGCAGCAGGTAGATGACGGCGTCATCCACCCCGATGTCCGGTTGGAAGGCGAACTGCAGAGGATCCAGGTGTGAAGTCACCAGGGGGCGGAGGTAGTTGAGGATGATCCTCTCCATGGTCTTCATCAGGTGAGAGGTGAGGGTCACAGGTCTGAAGTGGTTAGGCTCCCTGGGGTGAGATGTCTTTGGGACTGGCACCACGCAGGAAGTCTTCCACAGAGTGGGGACCCTCTCCAGACTCAGGCTCAGGTTGAAGATGTGCAGAAGAACCTCACAGAGCTGGTCTGCACAGTCCTTCAGGAGTCTGGAGCTGATGCCATCGGGACCCGTGGCCTTCCTCGCCTTGATCTTTCTCAGCTGACTTCTCACCTGATCAGCTGTTATGGAGAGGCCGTTGGTGGAGGAGGAGGAGGGGAGGGCTGTTGAGGGGGGTGACAGGGTGCTCAGGTGGAGTGATTGAGAAGCGGGCTGGTCAGAGCTCTGCTGGTTGGGGGAGGGGGTGGGAGCAGAATCGAATCTATTGAAAAACAAATTCAGTTCATTTGCCCACTCCCTGTCTCCTGCTTCAGGGCCCCTCCCACGACCTCTGCTGTGACCTGAGATGTTATTCAGGCCTCTCCAGACTTCCCTTGCGTTGTTCTGCTGCAATTTCTCCTCCATCTTTGTCCTGTAGCTGGCTTTCCCCTCCTTGATTTTTTTCTTTAGCTCCTTCTGCACCCTCCTCAGCTCCTCTCTATCTCCAGATCTGAAAACCCTCCTCTTTTCGAGCAGCAGGGTTTTCAGCTCAGGAGTCACCCAGGGTTTGTTGTTTGAGAAACACCGTACTTTTTTGGTGGGTACAGTGTTCTCAACACAGAAGTTTATGTAATCTGTGATGCAGTGGGTTAGGCTGTCGATGTCCTCCCCATGTGGGCTGCACAGTACATCCCAGTCAGTGGTCTCGAAGCAGTCCTGCAGCGCCTCAGTGGCCTCCTTAGACCACTTTTTTACATACATAGTTGTGGGGGGTTGTTTCTTCACCATAGGTATGTAAATGGGCTGCAGTCTCACCAGGTTGTGGTCTGATCGTCCCAGTGGGGGGAGGGGGGATGATCTGTATGTATCCTTGGTGTTTGCATACAGTTAGTCCAAAGTTTTATTTTCCCTGGTATGGCAGTCAACATACTGAATGAAAGTAGGGAGAGTGGCAGACAGGGAAGCGTGGTTAAAGTCTCCTGAGATGAGAATAAGAGACTGGGGGTGCGATGTCTGTTGCTGAGACACCACACTGTGGATGAGTTCACAGGCTGCAGCAGCGTCAGCCGAGGGGGGGACGTATACCGTCACCGCGATGACGTGGGAAAACTCCCTCGGTAGGTAATATGGCCGCATGCTTACAGCCAGCAGCTCCACATCCTTAGTGCAGCGCTGTTCTTTAACGGTGATGTGCCCAGGGTTACACCATCTCTCATTCACAAACATCGCTATTCCCCCGCCTTTCCTCTTACCACTGTCTCTCACGCTCCGGTCCGCTCTGACGAGGTGAAAGCCGTCCAAAGTTACGAGCGTGTCCGGAGTGAGTTCATTCAGCCATGTCTCCGTGAACTGCATGATGCTGCACTCGCGGTATTCCCTCTGAAGCCGGGTGAGCGCCGTCAGCTCTTCCATCTCATTAGGGAGAGATCTTACATTCCCCATAATTAAAGACGGCACGGATGGTTTGTACCGTCTTTTCTTTTCCCGACACTTCACCCCGGCTCTGCATCCCCTTCTCCTCCTCCGTAGTTCGGCGGGGATGTCCGGTCTATCCGCTGGCTGTGTCCGAGGTTGGCACAGCGCGATCAGCTGTTCGCGGGTGTAAACAATGGAGCCGTGGCTGTAAGGGTCTCCGGAGGAAGTTTTAAAAAGTCCACAGAGAAAGAAAAACAGCACCAATAATCCAAAAAGATGTGTGTCCATGATTGTCGTTTGAAGTTGGAGTTACTTGTAAAGTTATACCAACAAAAAGTCAAAATTAACAAAATAAACTTAAAAACAATAACGCGAGGGACGGAGCTGCCGTAACAAGCGGCCACCCAGAGCGGCGCCGGAAACCTAAACCTAAACCCTTAATATCTTGATTGTTCCTGATTGCAATTACCAGAGGCTCCACTGCAAGCACAAACATTAGTGGGGAGAGGGGACATCCTTGGCGGGTGCCCCTGGAGAGATTGAAGGCTTTAGACAGAATATTATTAGTCATCACAGATGCTTCACAGTTATTATACAAAACGTTAATCCATGTAATGAAGTAGCTACCTATACCGAAGCGAGCAAGAACATCAAAAAGATATAGATGTTCCACCCGGCGTCTAACGATATTAATGCTGTGTCTGCAGTGTCTGTCTTTTCAGGAATAATATTTAATACTCTACGGATACTATGAAAAGCTTGGCGTCCCTTTAAAGCCATTTTGATCAGGGTCGGAGAGGGAAGGCAGGTATTTTTCAAGCTTTCGGGCTAGTACTTTGGCTATTATTTTGGCATCTTCATTAATCAACGATATAGGTCTATAGGACTCACATTTTGTTGGTGCTTTCCCAGGTTTTAAAATGACAATTATCAGGGCATTTTGCAGAGATGGAGGTAATATGTCAGAAATTCTGATAAATATAGTTGTGAATAGTATGATGCAAATTGTTTATTAATTATATGGGGTTTGTTGTTTTTACTCCATCTATGTTCTCCATTTCGTTGATTGATCTCACATTATTTATTGCTTTTATGCGCCATGCCAGTAGTTTCCCTGCCTTCTCTCCCTGAGCGTAATATGTTTGCTTCAGTCTGAAAAGCTTGGCTAATGCTTTGTTTGCGGATAACTCGTTATATGTAGCTACTTTTTGTTGAGTCTCTTTGTTATTATTTATATGTATTTCTAATTCAAGCTCTTTTATTTCTCTCTCAAGCTTTATCATCTGCTGGTGTTGTTTATTTGACCGGTTTCTGGTGTAGCCCATCATTTGTCCCCTAATGAAGGCCTTAAATGCTTCCCATCTTATTGAGGAAGAGGTTTCAGTCGTATTCATTTGAAAGTAGTTTTCAATATTGGATCCAACAAATTCCAGGAAGTTAGGATTTTGTAACCAATGAGGTGTTAAACACCAAACAGTCTGCCCTTTCAAATTAGTTGTAGCTGAATAGTTAAGTAGAATTAAGGCATGGTCAGAGATAATAATACTTTTATAAATACAACCAGTTACATCAGAAATGATTGTTCTGGAAATAAGGAAATAATCAATAAGAGAGTACGTATTGTGCGTTGCTGAGTGACAAGAATACTCTTTCTTTGTGGGGCGATAAGCCCTCCAGATGTCACATAGATTTAACTCGTGCATAAACTGGTGTATCATTTTTCTTCATCTTGGGTGGGATTCATCTGTACCAGAGGAACGGTCAAGGGTACAATTGAAATCCCCCCCCCCCATTATTATGTCCCCATGTAGTGAGGAGACTAATAAAAACAAATTATTGTAGAAGTTCAGGTCATCACAGTTGGGACCATATACATTTACCAAAATTAAGTCTTGGTTTAACAGGGAGCCTTGAATAATAACATATCTTCCTGTAGGATCTGAAATGGTTTTTTGTATGCAGATTTGGGTACAAGTATGGCAACTCCCCTGACATGTGAGGAGGAGGAAGATGCAAACACCTGGCCAGGCCATCTTTCCCTCACGTGAGCAATTTCACAAGAGAGCAAATGTGTTTCTTGTATGAACACGAGTTTTGGATGGACTTGTTTAAGTCTGGTCATTACTTGTTTCAATTTAACACGTTTCCTTAGGCCTCTAACATTCCAAGAGATCACCCCAATTTCAGAATCCCTGTGTGTGAACATGCACCTTGTAACTTGCAGAACAGAATAACAATAATACATTCATAACTTAACACCAAAAGAAAACACCAAACCTTCCCACATGTGTAACAATTACACAGTAATCCCTCCCTCCCAGAAACAAGAGCTTGGTTATATCAGCTGATCCTTTAAAAGGAGCAGATTACACGTCCCACTGTATTCAAGAAAAGTCACGACCATGGTTCAGCAGAAATAAAGTCACCTAACTATTTATTACAGTATCAGAGTAGAGTTCGTAGGGAAATACTTGATCAGTCTGTCAGGAAAAAAGGAAGATGTAAAAATAAAATGATGCTTATAGAGCAGCAAATATCTTACAAACCATGGCTGGATCGGATGAAAGAAATAACCGTATGGAGAGATATTCAACGTGTGGTCTTTTTTAATTACGGCAAGTCACAGTTTTGTCTTTTTGGTAACGTTACCCATCTTTCTGTTGGTGGAGTCGTCGGATGAAATCCTCCACCTCCGCGGGGATGCCGAAAAGGTGGCGACCGCCCTGGTGAAAAATCCAGATCTTGTGTCATGGATGTGGAAAACAGGGAGGAGGACCCAATTGCAGGAACAAAAAAACTATTTAATTAAACAAAAAGGCAAACAAAAACGTACTTTTCAAAAACAAAGTCCAAAAGGTGAAACACAGGTCACAAGGAAAACACTGGTAAGACACGGGGAAACTCTGACCTACACACACCGACATACAACAATGAACTGACAACACGAGGGAAGGAACACTGAGACTAAATAGACAGGGGTAATCAAACACAGGTGAGACTAACAAGACACAGGTGAGGACAATCAGGGCAATCAACAGGACTGAGGGGAAACACAGAGAGGCAGGAATGAACACAAGACCAGAAACACTGAGGACAAATACAAAGTAAATCCAGAACCACTGAAGACACAGAACTCACAAAACAATCCACACTAGAACACAGAGAAACAAGAAAATTACAAAATAAAACACTAAAGACCGCACTAGAGAACATTAACACACAAGGGAACCAAACAAAACTACGGAAGAATTGAGAAGGAAAACAAGATAAGAAATCAAAACTCTGAAATACAAAACTAAAACAAGACCAAATCAAGACATCTTGGCTGGAAATATTGGTCCAAAGTCTATGTTAAATTTCCAAAGTTGCAGTTTCACCCCGTCCTAAAGTTTCCGCTGTTTCTGTACCTCAGATGAAAGGTCTGGAAAAAACATGATGTGGTGGTCCCCATACATCACTTTTCCTTTCTGGCGAACTGCTCTCATCACTCGCACCTTGTCTTGGTAGTTAAGGAACTTCATGATGAGAATTCGGGGGGGGGGGGGGGAGCGTTCTGTGTATGTCGGCCAGGTAGTCTGTGTGCACGTTCAATAATGACAGGATTCGGGAACATGTCCGGTCCAAACACTTCGGGCAGCCAGTTTTGAAGGAATGTAACAGCATCTCCGTTTTCCGCCTTCTCAGGCAGGCCAATTAATTTCAGACTGGACCTTCAGTGTCTATTTTCCAGGTTGTCTAATTTCAGGGTTAGCTCTTGCACTTTAGTATGTAGAGCAGCTTCCCCACGAGAGAGTGAAGATATTTCGTCTTCAGCTTGGCTAATGCGGGTTTCGGCAGAAGTTAGCCTCTCGGAGAATGCCCCAATTGCCTCTTTCATCTCTTGATTAGAAGATAGCACCTCACGTAACTGAGTGGAAAAGTCTGCTGTCATGGCCTGGATAGCTGCTAGAATGTTAACACCATCGGCTAGGCAGGTAATGTTATCATCCTCCAACTCCGCTTCACTGTGGGGGTCGCTCCAAGCTCGGTCCGTTTTCCTCGACTTGCCTTTTGGTTTGTTTGGCATTTTTGCTGCTCAAAGTGTTAAAGTAAAATTAGGGTGTGATACAAGTCAATTTGGTGACTTTTCTAAAGAAATGTAAGGTAACACTTTACTTTACAGGTCCGCAAATTTCGTCGTAATTAGGTGATAATTAGACGATAATTACCCCCGAATTTCATGACAATCTGGTGAAAATTAGCACGTAACTTATTTGAAATAATGCCCGAATTTAATTGTAAGCAATAATGATGACAGCTTTTGGTAATAAATAACTGAGATCAGCTTTATATGATTAACCAAAAAAAGATTAACACTGGAACTCCTATAAAACTGAATGAACTCAGCTGTCATTGTAACTCAGACATTTATGAATGAATCCTGAATCACATCAGCTGCTGTTCACAAAGTCAGACTGAAGATATTCTATCATCTTCTTCATCTAATTAATTATTTCAAAGAAGTTACGTGCTAATTTTCACCCAATTGTCAGGAAATTTGGGGGTAATTTCAAAGAAATAATAAAAAAGTTTGTCTAATTATCACCTAATTACGACGAAATTTGCGGACCTGTAAAGTAAAGTGTTACCAAATGTAAATATAGACTAATTAGACGGAGCTCAGACTCTTGCTGCCACTCAGGTAGACGCCATAACCGGAAGCTGCATATCCCATTTTCACTCTTGGAGTAACAAGATGTCTGAAAACCATGTTTATGATTTTTGGCATCAGCTTCATAAATCGGGTTAAACTGAAGACAACTGAAGATGAAGTACAACGAGTGAAATAATATGTTTTATAATTGACAAACTTTATGGAAGCTCTTATAGATGTTGTTAAAGTAAAATGTCGTCACACTGAATCTGAGCCTGTCAAGGACAAAAACAACAACTTGTGCACAGTTACCTTTAACCATTGCAGCAATTATAACCTGTTTTTAAGGTTGCAGAGTGGAGCAACACCAACATGTGATTCATTTAGACCTCTGAGGTGTAAAATCAGTCCTGTTTGAATGTGAGAATGAGCAGCCAGGACTGTCTCAGGGGGCACAGAGGGCCTTTTTGAGGTTCAAAGACTCAGCCTGTCACACTCACAACACGATTTAGATCATTCTCCACACATTCTTCAGACAGGCATGCAGTGCCAACAGGCTCCACATCTATATATAACATCTCTCATCTCTCAGAGCCACGGGAGATCCTTCTGGAGGAGACAAACAGGAAGAAGTGAAATTTTCAATTAACCCACTTTGATCAACCTCTTCAGTGTTTGTATTTTTGAGTGGGAGGAGACGAGGAGTCGTTCTGAGAGCTAACGCTGCATGTCTTTACTGATTCAGAGTGCTGTTATCATGTAGGTTCATCACACCCACCCCTCGTCACTGTGCTGGGATTAATGCACGGATTCCTTTCCACAGTCAGCCTACACGCTGGATTAAAACCAAAGCAAAGCCCATGTTGTTGCTCTCCTCTCCTCCTCTCCTCATTTCCCTCGCTCTCATCCTGAAGCAGCCGTCTTCTCTCCTAAATGAGCCTCTTCAGGAGGATGAGCCCAGCTTAGAGCTGAAAATCTGCATTTTGGTGATTAAGGCCACTTGATGGATATCACACAGGGTCGTCAGCTCGGCTGCACGGAGCCTCCAACCCTGAAATTATCATTGGTTTTACATTTCTGATCTAATCTGGATTCTGAGCATCCTCATGACCTTGTGACTGAAATAAAAAAGTGGAAGTGATCTGTCATGTATTCAGTTGAATATATGAAGGGGATGAGATCATTTGTTTTATACTGTGGAGTTCTTTGCACTTTAGCTTTTGAACCGGCTCGATGTAGATTGTGTATGTATGTAGATTCTTTGTATTTTTGTACTGAAATGAACTCATTACTTATCATTGTTATTGACATCTAACGAAGTGTTGTGCACTTTAATGTGTTATTATTTTGTTCAGAGCTGCAACTGTTTCGAGACCAAACAATTAATCGAAAAAAACAATCTACAGATGAATTGATAACGAAAATAAAGTTAGTAGCAGCCCTTATGTTGTTCTTGCTGTTTTGACTGCGAGTTTGAACTCTGAAAAGATGTGTATACTTTGTGAAATAGCCCCTAGGTGCACTTACAGTACAAGTGAAGCATATTTGATTTCAATAGTTGTAATCCTGAGCCTTTTTGGGTAAGGTTACTTAGAACACTCAAGGCTGTTTTATTCTCACTGGATCAAGTTGCCTTTAATTTAAAATTAATTATTATTTATTTTAAATCGCAACTGGTTTTGCAATTTTTGCTTGCTGCCGCAATTTCATTGCAAAAAAACGTAAAAAAATATCGCAACATGCATTGCAATTTTTTTCAAAAAGCTGCCGTGAAATCAGGCATTTTAGGCCGCAACAACCTCCCAAAAAGTCCACAGAATCCTGGAGGGACTTAATGAGGGACTTAATGAGCAAATAATGGAGGATGATGGAGGGGGGCTAAGGGGGCTGCAGCACCTCTTGAAATCAGGGACAATTGAAACCATCAGCTATAAGAACTTTAAAACTACAGTTACATGTGATGTGTGGATGTAGAAGCCTACACCGGTATGTGTGATTACATTTTTGTCCGTAACTAAAACAGTCTGGACCTTGTTTACGAGAGAGAGAGAGAGAGAGAGAGAGAGAGAGAGAGAGAGAGAGAGACAGAGAGAGAGAGAGAGAGAGAGAGAGAGAGGTCTATACAAAACAGTTTAAAAAAAAGGAGAACGTGAGACAATAGGGACAGAAAAAAAACAAGCCCTCAGCTAGAGAGATAGAAAGAGAGAGAGAGAAAGAGAGAGAGAGAGAGAGACTATACGAGCGAGTCTGGGAACGTGTCAGTGCTCATATTGCGCACGGACAAAAAACCAAAGGTTGAATTGATAATGGTCTCTCTGGTTTACAGGTTTACCAGTAAAGTATGTGTACTAAATGTCAGACTGCAGTCTCTGTTAACACGGTGGTGCTGTCCAAACTTCTCCAATGTGCGCTGAGTGCTCATCTGTCTGCGCGTCTGCGCGTCACCCTCCCTGCTCTGTTTATTACAAAACTATAAAGTGATCATAAACCACGTCTGAACTTTCAGTGTGAGGTTTAATGTCTATTGAATTGTTCTTAAATCCGTTAGAGTTGCTGTTAATAACTGGGGAACCTCTAATCTCCACGTTTTCATTCGGTGTGATGTTTGTGTCTGACCAGGTTCTAGCGGGAGTGTGAAGACCTGAAGACTGCAGCTTCCACTCCAAATGGAGATCCAGATGTGATGGCAGCCAGGTGTGAAAGCCTGGTAAACCATGTTCAGGACATACCCCTTAATAACAAACAACATAGATCCACTAACAGATCTAATACTCTGAACAAATAGAACATAAAACATCGTAACGTTTAAGACTTCAAAGAGTGAAATCTTTTCACTAACCTTCAGTTTTGAGGGATAACCTCCGTTTCCTAGCTGGGTTGGAGGGCCCTCTGCCCCAACAACTGCCATGGAAAAGTCCCTCATTTATATGTCTCGACAATCATACTTTTACACGTGTGTGTCGTCTAATTCGATTTTAACACCAAATACTCAAATACTCATTTTTCCTGATCAAAGATACTCCTTAAAACCTGTCAACCTATGTTTAAATTCAGTTTTTATTGGGTTTTTAATTAGCAACATCAATATACATTTGTTTGCAACATACACTGCAAGTATACATTTGCACATATTTAGCACAATGGAATGGATAGTGTCTAAAGTATACTTTCAGTCCCTCCCATCCCAGCCCTCCCACCACCCAAGTGCCCCCTCATGTCCAGATGTTACACAACAAATATTGCATTAGTATTTATAATAAACTTAAATGTATGTTTCCGATAATATGTGCTAAGAGTTTCAGGGAAATTTTGATTGGATAATTAAAATGAATAACATAGATCAACGTTGTTATTCATCCTTATCCAGTGGTACCTGTAAGCTCTCATAATACTCTAAAAAAGGGTTCCACATCATCCTGACATCTCGTAGTGAGCCTTTTAGGGTATATCATATTTTTTCAACTTTCAGGAAGTGCATAATGTCCGTGATCTATCTGGTGAAGGTGGGGGTAGTTTGCTGTTCCCAGGAGAGAAGGATGAGTCGTCTAGCTATCGAGGAGGTAAATGCTATCACTACACGAGCTCTGCCTCTAGGTAGAGGGATAGCCTGACAATATCCAAGTAAGGCACACATCGGGATCAGGAGTGATGTCTGTCTGGAACATTTGAGCATAGGCAGCAAAGATACAGGTCCAAAATGTTCGAAGGTTAGGACAGGACCAGAACATATGGATATGGTCTGCTGGCTGACCTTGACAGAGAGGACATGAAGGATCTATACTCGGGAATATTTTTGCCAGTCTTGCCTTAGTCAAATGAGCTCTCAAAATAATTTTGAGTTGTATCAAGCGGTGTTGAGCGCAAGCGGAAGAGGAATTTATAAGGTTGAGCACTGCCTCCCATATCTGTCATTCCCTCCCCAAGGTCGGTCTCCCAAAGCCTCCTAACTTCTTGAAGTGAGTGGGGTACAAAGTTGCATATAGTGTTATAGAGTATAGAAATAAGACCTTTTCGGGACGGGGATAATGACAGAATATCATCAATTGTATTTTTTGCAGGAAGATCTGGAAATGAAGTTCTACTTTTCTGGACAAAGTGTCTAATCTGGAGATATCTAAAGAAGTGGGTTAGGTAGATTGAATAACTGGGAAAGTCGAGCAAACGACCAAAATTAGTCATCAACATAAAGGTTATAGATGGATTCAATACCCTTAGAGTACCACATAGGAAAGGTGCTGTCAGTAAGGGAGGGTGGGAAATTATAATAGTTTTTTAGAGGCGAGAGTATTGAAGTGGACTGTAGATTAAAATGTTTTCTAAATTGGGACCAAATTCTGATAGAATGATACAAAACTGGTTTTGAGGAGGGAGAGTCGAAGCACACAGCACAGACCTTAGGTCAACTGAACTATAGGCATACTCTATTCAAACCCATGTCTCAGAGCTATCTGTTAAGTCTTCATCGTCCCGGTGTTACATTGACTTTATATTACATGCCCAGTAATAATTCATGAAATTGGGTAAGGCCAAACCAGCAAACTTTCTAGGTCTTTGAAGTGCGCTTTTCTTAACTCTGTGTGACTTACCATTCTGAAGGAATGATAGTATGTGTGTATCCAGGGATTTGAAAAAGCTCTTTTTAATTAGAATCTGGACGTTCGGCAGTAAAATCATTGTAACAAGATTAATCCGGCCAGCTATGGTCAGTGGGAGGTTTCCCCATCTCTCCATGTCTTTTTTACATTTCCCAAACAGAACACCAACATTGTTAGTAAAGAGAGATGAGAATGTGGGCGTAATCACAACCCTGAGGTATTTAAAGCCTGTGCTGACAGTTCTGAAAGGATGTTTGAAGAAGGCCACCTGCCTGATTGCTAAGAATTATTTCGCTTTTATCAAAATTGATCTTATAGCCTGAGAATTTTCCGAATTGGGTTATGATTCTGAGTATGGCAGGTATTGATGTTAAAGGATCTGTGACATAAAGGATGATATCATCTGCATATAAGGATATTTTATGCACAAGACCACCTCGCTCTATACCAGAAAAGTCCTTCGACTGTCTAAGGGCAATAGCTAAAGGCTCAATTGCAATAGCAAAAAGGAGAGGGGATAAGTTGCAGCCCTGGCGGGTACCTCTACCAAGGACAAAATACTCCGATAATTGCCCATTTGTAATAACCGCAGAATTTCAGAATACAGGAGCTTCACCCAGGAGATAAATGACTTCTCAATTTTAAAGTGTTTGAGGGTAGAGAATAAATAAAGCCATTCGATTCGGTCGAACGCTTTTTCAGCGATATCACAGTTTCAGGGGACTCAGAAGAAGAGGAGTAAACAATATTTAGAAGACGTCCAATATTTGAACTGGAATACCTTTTTGAAATAAAGCCAGTTTGGTCAGATGCAATTATTTGTGGGACGACCTTTTCCTGCCTAATAGCTCAAACTTCAGATAGAATTTTATAATCAACATTTAACAGGGGAATTGGGAGAAAGGAGGAGCATTGAAGTGGATCCTTTCCACTTTTTGTTAAAAGGGTTATTGCAGCTTGTTGTAATGTTGGAGGGAGACGGCCAGTTGACAGTGATTCATTGATCATAGCTTGGAGCAGAGGGCAAAACATAGGTGCACTTTTTTTTTTAAACTCCGATGTGAAGCCATCTGGCCCCGGTGTTTTACCACATTTTAAGGAATTGATGGCTTCCATTATCTCCGCTTTGGATATTTCACCTCCCAACCTAGAGTTCTGTTCCGTCAGTACTGATGGGAAATTAAGTTTATCGAGGAAGGGACCGAGCTGTGAGATGCTATGGGTACACTCTGAGGCATAAAGGGTGTAATACTGTTTAAAAACATGATTTATATCAGTGTGATCTGTAAGTATTCATTTGAGTTGAGATATGAGTCAGAAATTGCTCGTCAGCTTGGAGGAGGGGGTTAAGCCTCCAAGTACGAGGGCCTGAAGCTTGTAGGTAAAGTTACATGAACGAAACAGCGCCGTGGTCTGATATTGAAATGCTATGATAAGAGCAAGAGTTCACATTGCCTAGTAATCTATGGTCTACAAGGAAATACTCGAGGCAGGTATATGGATGGTGAACAGGAGAGAAAAAAGAAAACGCTTTTTGTTATTACATTTAAATCTCCAGATGTCATTCACGACTTTGGCAGATTTTGTGAGAAGTTGAGCCTTGTTTGATCTAATACTGTGTGGAGCGCGCAATTAAAGTCACCCCCGATTATCAGATGATAATTGTCATATCTCCACCTTATCTGGGTGCCTGTATAACAATTAATAGTCGTACTCCGACTGAAAGTGTTACCGTTTATTGGATGACTACAACAGCGGCATGACTCCTAGTAACAAGGTAACATAGCCCAAGTCCCAGCATTCAATGTGCGACTCTTCTACGGAGGTCACAGAAGCCAAAGTACATAACAATAATTACTGTCACTTGGTATAGTAGAGAATAATTTGTTAAAGAAGGAGTGATCATCGTAGTTTGGGGCAGAGACATTGACCATAATAATGAGACCGGCAAATAACAAACCCGAGACTATGACAAATCTTCCATTCGTATCAGTTATAACATCCTTAGCCTGAAAGGGAATACCTTTGTGTATGAGGATTGCAGTCCCTCTAGCTTTAGCATTGAACTGCGAGTGGTAAACCTGGCCAACCCAGCTTCTTTTAAGATATCTAACATGGGCACTCTGAAGGTGTGTTTCCTGTAGGAATGCTATGTCTGACTGTAAATGATGTAAATAGGACATTATTTTCTGTCTTTTCACCCAGTTATTCATCCCTTTAGCATTTAGAGAAACAAAATGGACAGGCTGATTTGGATTATAATTAGAGGTTGTTGTCATAGTCTACTAGGTAAATGTTAAGGGCAGTGGTAGCAGAGGCAGAGAGGGGGAGAGCAGGAAAAAAAACAAAAACAATGAAATAAGGCATAAACTTGCATCTGGGCAGAGGCTTGGGGCCTTACCTGTACTCTCCACACATACAGTTTTAAGTGTCACTTAAAAGTAAGTGCACTTATGAACTTCTGACAGTTACTGGGTTACCTGGAAATCGTTTCTTTCGTAAAAGACTCTCAGCCGAGCAGGATACAGAGTCTGAAAACGTATGTTGTTTTCCTGCAGGACCCTCCGTGTCTCTGCGTATTCCCTCCGTCTCGCCAGGATTCCAGGTGCATAGTCATGGTCGAGGTTGATTTTGCAGTTTTCCCACGTGAAGCCTTTCTTTTGCCATGCCAGTTTAATCACTTCTTCCTTCATTTTAAAGCTGAGGAATCGGACAAGGATTGATCTGGGCTGTGCGCTCGCCGGAGGCTTCGGTGCTATTGCGCGGTGGGCTCTTTCTATCTGTTTGCCTCTCGTAGCAGGGATATCCAGGTTTTCTCTGAGCAGCTTCTCCACGAATGAAAAAATTGCCCTGGGCTCACCTTCAGCTCCTTCTGGCATGTCGTATATCCTCACGTTCTCCCTATTGCAGCTTTAGCATTTCTGCCATTACCTCCTCCGCATTTTGCAGCGTTTCCTCTGTCTCTACAATCCTCGCCTCAGCAGTATCTAATCTCGAATTAGTCTTTGCAATATTCCCTTTAATTTCTTCGATCTGTTTTATGTTGTCTTGCCTGAAGTCACATATTTCTCTCAGTGCCAGAGTCAAGTCAGGACTCGTCCTCTCCATCAATTCCATCACTGTCCTTGCTAGCTATTGGGTGGTTAACATTAGCATCCTCGTGTTGCCGAAGGTCACTGTTTTTATCGATATTTTGGCCAGGTTTTTTGCTCTTATACTTAGACGCCATCTTCACCCCTTTCTTACTATGCTTAGTTTTCACCGATACATCTATATTCTTTTACTTAGGGGCTAGTTTATTTCACAATGTCGAGAGACCTTTCCTCACGCTGCCATCCCCTTTGTGACCCGGAAGTCCTCCCGGTTGTAATATACTTTTCAAAGACTTTGGCAATAGAACAGATAATGGATATGGGCCTATAGTTATTAAAATCTAGAGGATCCCCTCCTTTATGAAGTGGAGTGATGCGAGCACAGTTCCATACAGCGGGTAACTCACAAGTGGATAAAGAAAGATTATAAAGATCAGCAAGTGGGAACATCAGAACATGAGAAGCTAGCTTTATAAACCTGATTATGCAGAAATGCTGATTAAAAGCCCGAGCAACAGAAAGAGAGTCATCTAATACTGAATTTCCAGCCCTTATTTGGTTTATGGAATTAGTAACTCAAGTATTAGTAATAGATTTGAACGTGTTCCAAAATTGTTTGGGATTATTTTTTTGAAGTAGTTAGATTTTGAATTTCAAGTCATTGTCTTGCACAAATTCCTTAGTGTCCCTTAAACTTCCCAGTCAGCATTATCCCTTTTCAGAAAGACCAAGCTTTATCTCTCTGACGAAATAAACACATGCTGCATGTGATCAGCACACACACGCCCGTGTTTCTGTGTGTCAAACACGCTGCAGCTCCTGGTTAACAGTCCAATACAAGGCCTGATTTACTGAGGCCCTCTATACTTACTGTGAGTGGAATCAATACTAAGCTCATCAGAGCTTCACGCAGAGGAAGGAGGCAGTACGACGCTGCGTCTTCACCATCAGCCGTACTTACAGTAAGGCCAGAGGAGACGATTACCTACCTACTGACCTTAATCAACTTTAAAGCCATTAAGGCCGACTGGACAGCAGACAGAACAAATGAAGGGTCATAAAGCAGCTCTTAAATAAGTGAGGTCAGGTGTAATGCAGGAAGGATTCAGAGCTGATGAGATCTGTGAGGCAGCAGCTTCATACGGAGGCAAAGTCCTGCCAGAGACACGAAAACATGACCCATCAAAATAAATGAGCACCAACTTTGAGTCTGTACATCATATTCACTCAGTATGACTTCACTTTGTCATCCACGTGTGTGGAGAGGCTCGATGTGAGTGTTCTTTCTCCGTTCGAGGAGGAAGTGTGTCCTCTTGACAAGGTGTCAAAAGTTTCTCATCATCTTTATGTGGACAGAACTGAGCTCGGTCAGCGTGAGAGTGCAGCTCGGTCAGTGTGAGAGTGCAGCTCGGTCAGCGTGAGAGTGCAGCTCAGTCAACGTGTTAGTGCAGCTCCGTCAGTGTGAGAGTGCAGCTCGGTCAGCGTGAGAGTGCAGCTCCGTCAGCGTGAGAGTGCAGCTCCGTCAGCGTGAGAGTGCAGCTCCGTCAACGTGAGAGTGCAGCTCGGTCAGCGTGAGAGTGCAGCTCGGTCAGCGTGAGAGTGCAGCTCGGTCAGCGTGAGAGTGCAGCTCCATCAGCATGAGAGTGCAGCTCGGTCAGCGTGAGAGTGCAGCTCGGTCAGTGTTAGTGCAGCTCCGTCAGTGTGAGAGTGCAGCTCGGTCAGCGTGAGAGTGCAGCTCGGTCAGTGTGAGAGTGAGAGTGAAGCTCCGTCAGCGTGGAGGAGTAATTTATTGAGATATTAGAGACTGTGATCATTCTTAGTGTTTTTAAAAGTCCTCTTAAAGCTGAATAATATCAGCACATCACACACATGTTCGTCAGATAATCTTGTTAGACGTTTAAAGAATATCCAAAGATAATAATTTGTTTGTTTGATTGCTGCTGATGTCTGCGATGTCTGTATGCTTACATAGTTTTAAATGATGATTATGCGAACACCTGACCATGAACAGACTCGCGTCATCACATTGTCATATTGATGATGAGGAATCTGTTCACTTACAAATCTGCAGAGCTTGGTCTCATTCTGACTCCGTGTCTTTAACATCTCATCTCCTGGATGAATAGTAGAATTCCAAATCTCCCATCTTGTTTTATTTGCAATGCCTCTTTTTTGTCCTGGTGGGGCTTCCATAGCTGAGACTCTGCAGTGGTGTAATTTTTAGACATGTCATTATTATCCCTCGCCTTAAGAACGGAAAGGCTTTTAGTAAAGTGCATCTTCCTCCCACACGGTGAAGCCTTCAGGACTAATAGAGTCAGCCGTGCTAATGTTGTGCAGCAGCATGGGCAGCTGTTCTCACTTCAAACAAGCTCAAACACCATGTTATATGTATGATGCACGCCGGCTCCGCTCAGAGGCTTTCAGATTTATTATTAAGTGAATGAAGAGGTACCTGTGTGTATCAAAGCTTATTCAAATGTGCGCTGGTGTCAGCCAGCGTCTGTGTCTTAGCCCGCATTAATCCAAGTTTGATCTGCAGGGACTCGATTAGTGCAACGAGAAGCAAAGCAAACATGTGCCTGCACAGGAAGCAACTCTTTATTCACACGTTAAAGGTGTTCTACCTTACAGCTACGATATCATAATACACATCAAGCTAAAACCTGTACGGAGGAAAGGCAAGCAGTCACACATGTACAGAACAAACCGTCATTACAGGCGTGAGCTTTTACCTGAACTTCTACAAGCAGCAGTCTGTATGTTCATGGTTACATCAGGACATCTGGTCAGACTCAAAGTTCTACTTCTAACTGACACCTGTACCTGAACTTTTTCCCCCGTGTTTTCAAACTCAACATGTATCATGGGCGTCCTTCTTCACATAGACCTCTAGAGGGCAGCAGAGAGCTCAGGCTGCATGTGACGACTTGATGTGCAAGATCTAAACTACAAACATGGAGGAACTCGAGGAGGTTATGCTAGTTTATGGTGCGTTCCATTTGATCTCGATAGTTGGAAATTCCGAGTCTGAGATTCCGAAGTCTGATACTTCATCGAGCACACCCCCCTGAAGTTGGAATTCTGGCTTGAAAACTCGGAGGAACTTCAGTATTTGGAGTTAAAATCCAACATGGCTGCTGCGTGCATCAACAGCAAAGTTTAAGCTGCACATTAAAGTGTTAATTAACTGAGTCCGCTTTAGTGTAATTAAATCAATCACACTGATCGTATTGTGAAAGTTCTATCTGGAGACATGTTGTCTTACCCTCTGACTCTACACTGCCCCCTACTGTTCATGCTGCTGACAGGTCATCAGAGGACTCCTGTGACCCGCCTGGGCTGACGTTGGTAAACTTAAGCACTGAGGACTCTTGTGACCCGCCTCCCTCGTCATGCGTGCTGTGTAGTGTTTCTGTCAACACGGTTAAACTGAACGTCACTTGTAATCAGCGCGGCTCGGTAAACACTGTCTTTACCACCTCTCTGTGTACCTTTGGGCCTCCCCTCCTCTTCTCCTTCTCCACCTCCTCTTCCTCAGCACTCCCCACCTATCGTGAAGGCTCAGTGTCAGCCAATTAGGCAAAACAGTGACATGAACCCCCCCCCAGCCCCTCCAGGCAGAAGAAACAAGGGCTCCTGGTTTCTTTGAGAGACGCCACGAAAGGCTGGCTCTGAAACACACGGCAGCTCAAAAGGATCACACTTCCATAATTGGCTGTCAGTGCTGACATTCAAAGGCGGTTTTATTCGGCGCCACAAACAATCGAGCATGAATAAAACATGCACACACTTATTCATGTTAGGAGATAAACAAATCATTGCCTTTTGTAAATATTTCATCGCCAGTGTCTTCTTGCCACGTCGATGTGCTGCCCTGAGCGGGTTCAAAGGGATCACAGGAGGAGGGGGGGCATCTTCGGTGCTCCGGCGTTTTGTTAAACATTAATGGGGCCACGGCGTTCGGAAGTGGCTTTAATCTTCTCTCCGCCTGAGCCGCTATCTCCTTCAGCCACCTCCCTCTCCTCTCATCTTCCCTCTCCATCCTCGGCGCTCACCTCTACAGCCTCCCCGCCTCCTCATCTTCATCCCGTCTCCCTCCTCCTTTCATCTGCTCGCCCCATTCTCTCCTCTTTAACCCCCCTCTCGCTCCTCTATTGACGGATTGGCCGATCACCTCTCTGTGCTCGGCAGTACATCATCTCAGATCTGGGTTATTCAAATTAGGTTTAAACCTCTTTTTCACGCCCCCCCCCTCTCCAGTTTAGACCCATTAGTCATTTTTCTCTTCCTCGGAGAGAATACGCCGGCGTCTCTCCAAAACCTTTTTATGGAGTTTTGATTGGATTCCACAAAAAGACGGCCTCCGAACCTTTAATTTATAACATATGCATGTTGAATATGTTCTTATGAAGGCTGCTGGCTCATCTTGAAACTGTGATTTGAAAGAGAGCTGCAGCCTTATTGACTCTTACATAATTAGCAGCATGCTAACGAGATGTAGGTGACGGCCTGAGCGGTCTGCAGTCGTCTTTTCTCTGCAGTGGATAATAACGTGAAGTTCAGTTCGAGGGCAGAAACTACAAAGGAACTCTTTCTGTTGTCTTATTATGATGATGCATTCTGCAGAACAGATGTTTGAGTGTTTGTGAATCTCATGAACATGGAAGAAACAAGTTTAACAAGATAAAGATTGTTAAAGAAAGTGTTAAATACACATCGTGTATGTTCATGATGTTTATAACAGTTTAAGATGACAACCTTTCTAATGTCGTCGTACGTATTTATAAAAACTTTAAAGGTTTCTGTTCGATTCCAAAGAATGTCTTTGAGTCAAACTCTGACACGTTGTCCACCATCTTGGATTTCCGCAGCGACCTTTAGACGTCACATCTTTCCTCCTCAGGTGCATTTAAGGCAGAATAGTGTGAACATCCTGAAGCACACCATTAAAACGCTGACTCAGCATTTTGTGAGTCACCGTTCAGGTAGAAGTGACGGCTCTGTCCTCCCTCTATCACACCTCTCTCTCTTCTCTTCTCTAATGTTGGCGACCGGACATTTCTGTTGGTTTGTTTTTTTACAAAAGTGCAAAAGTACAAAGTAACAGTTCCTCTTGTGTCCACTTGAGGCTTTCACGCAAGAGCGTATCTGCATCCCGCTGAGCTGAGGTCTTGCCTGCCGTTCTTGTGCGCTACGCTGAAGTTAAATAATGTTCAACTTCGACGCAGCGCTCCGTGCAACAACTTGGCGCATCCAATAGGAAGATCAGATCACAACTAACGGACTCATTCCGAGGAGAGCACAGCGCACACCGCCCCCTATCTGAAAGGCCCTTTAAGCCCCGCCTAAGCTCCCCCTCTCTGTCTGTAGAGTCAGCATTTCCAACATGGCGGTCTCCATCATTGAGCTTCTTAACTCCTCTTCAGAGACCAATGGGTGAGGTCGCGGAGACCGCGTACATGTTTGATACAGACTGACATCAGAAAGAGGTTCTGTGGTGGGTTTGATGGACCTCCTCTGACTCTGACTCTTATTCATTGGTGATAAAGTTTCTCTGTCTCATGTACGGTGTGGGTGAAGCCATAAACATGTCAATCAAAATCTTCTCGTCCAATCGAAATCTTCAAAGACGTTCTCATCACCAAACTCAGCCGATTGGAGTACGACGTGGGATTTCTGCGTCTTAATGTCTCTCAGGTGTTTGATGAGAATATGAACTTTAGATCTGAAATAGATTATACTGAATATAACTTTCAGAGTAAATCTAGACGTCCTTCCCTTTGAAACGATTCCTGCTGGTGTGAATTCTTAACAGCTTCTCTGCATGAAGACTGTGAGGCGGAGAGAAGAGAAGCAGGCCACCCAAACGTTTACAGACATTTCAAGTTTGACCATGTCAAGCACTATTATGCCTTTTCCTTGTAACACGCTGACTGATGAAGGCAAAGGTGTTTCCGGGGATAAGAGGCGTCCCGCAGGCTCCGGCATCACGTCAATTCTTGGGCGCATTGTTTCCAGGGAGACAGGAGTCATCCATCTCACACAGGATGAGCAGAGCTAAGCCTCGGCACGGTCACCAGGTAATGCTTTAACACCTGAGATTGGCTGCTCTTCCTTCTATTCAGCCGTTTCATCAGCAGCGTGTTCTAATTTCCTGTTCCTCCACACACTCTGTTAACGGATTAGTCTGCTCCCTCCTGGCAGCACCCTCAAGCAGCGCTTCTTTTTCCATCCCCACTCTGCTCCTCGTCTTTCCTCCTCTCTTAAAGCGTCTGAAAATTGTGTTGCATATTTATTGGTGCAGAATTAGCATCACAAACACTTTTCCCAGGCTCTTTGTGATGCTTCAGGGGGGAGGGGGGAGAGTGGGGGGAGTAGATTAGGCTCCTGGTTTCTCGGAGGCTCACTCAAAGCGAGCTTTCTAGGCTTCCTCGTGCTTTAGAGCTGAGCTCGGGGCTTATGGAGACGCACTCTCTCTAGTTGAAGTAAAGACGGCTCTGACTTAAAATAATGTTGTTTCTCTGCTGTCGCTGTTAACCACATCACCCCCCCTCAGCCTCACTTTAACTTAAGTCTTATTATTCATCGTCTCCTTCCAGCCTCCTTCTCTCCTGTCTCATCCCTGCACACACTCACAGACACACACACACACTGTCCACATGTGACTCCAGGTTAAAGATGATTTACATGAAGCTCCACTTGTTGAGACCTTTGTCGGAGGATTTACAGAAACATGAGTTTATGAACTGTTATAAGTCTGCTCCAGAGTCGAGTTCATATTGAACCTCATGTCTGTCCCTTCTCTGTGAACTTTACATCTCTCTGTGACCTCAGGAGGGAATGTAATACAATACTCAGTCCTCATCCTGACGCAGTCTTCTTACAGAAACCACATCAGACCTGTTCTAGAAGGATCAGCTCACCAGGAATCTGGTTCAAGGCTGTGTGTGTGTGCGTGCGTGTGTGCGTGTGTGTGTGTGTGTGTGTGTGTGTGTGTGTGTGGAAGATGCTCATCCTGTGAGTCTGATGAAAACCACAGGAGGGACAGCTTGCGGCCTATCGAGGCTAAACGCTCCTGACAGTGTGAGGCCTCGAGGTCAGAGGGGTCTGCCCCCCCCTCGTCCCTCGTACCCCTCCCTCACCTGTGTTTAATTGATGTGCCTGGGGTGTCCCAGGCTCTGTCTGTACCTCCATCCCTCCTCATCAGCCTGCAGTCATCCTTACAAACTGTCCCTGACCCTGATTCAGATCTTTCTTCACGCTCCATTTGTCTCTCTTCAGGTGGACCAAGACGCTGATCATGTGCATGTGATTGGATGTTTCCTTGCGATTGTTTTTTATCTCTTTGTTCTAAGATCTACTCTAAACAAATACCATTACACACATTATGCCTGACCAGAATATCACACCTCAATCAGATGACACGGTGGAAAGCTCGTAGCCTTTGAGTTTTAGTTTGAAGTTTTTAGCAGGGACAAAAGAAATACATTTAAACAAACCAACCCAAACCGCCTGATTTTTAAAAGTCTAAGAGATTAATAAAAGATTGACCTCTACAGCTCAGTGATCAACATGTGCTGCTATCTGTGAACCAATCAGCAGTCATCTTATGACAGATCTGTTTCAGGGACGGCCGTGCATTTCTCCATGACTCCAGTGAAGGCAGCGGTTAGCATTAAACAACATCCTTGTTTCTTTGCAGCGTTTGTTTAAAGAGGACATATTATCCCCCTTTTCCACCTTTTCAAACAGTCCCCTGTTGTCTAAATGAAACATCTGTGCTGTGCTTTGGTCCAAATATAACATGAATCAAGCTCCAGAGGAGGTTTGTGACCCTGTAGAAACCAGCTCTCTCAGAACGCTCTGTTTTGGTGTGTGTGTCTCTTTAAATGCAATGAGCCCCCCTGAGTTTTCCCGGTAGACATCACTCCTCTGTAGCAAGAATAAAAATGGAGGACCTGCACAAAAGTTTTGCTCTAGGCTGGGGGTGGAGTCCATGGGTGGAGATACCAGGGGAGGGGAGGGGATTTTTTATTACCAGAATCCAACTTGTGATGTCACAAACTGAGAAAATTTGAAACGGAGCATTTTTCTCTGTGTTGTAAGACTTGTGCAGACCACAAACAAAGGACTGGATGGATTTATTTCACATTTTGTGGTTCGATGGACACTGAGGTTACCCAGATATATGTTCAAAAACACTGTAACATTGGATTTTCATAATATTTCCCCTTTAAATAAAGTCTGTCATGAAGGCCGGAGACGGATAGGACACACTGAGAGAGACGAACAGCTGAGACCAGGACAGCTGGACTCTGGGTCAACATGTTTTTAGATTTAATTTAAGAACAGACATCTTCTCTAAGTTTAGTTTCTCCATCCAGTGGTGAGCAGAAGGTAAACAAACACTTGCTCACCTGCAGGGAGTGGAAGCACAGCCTGAGTCTTCATGGTGTGTATTTGCCTGCAGAGAATTTGCCTGGAAAACAAATGTGCATGATTATAAGACATGCAAATAATAATAAGAGCCGGCGGCAGTGAGCTGACCCCCTGTCAGCTAACCCTAATCCTGAGGAGGTTATTTATGAGCTTCTCAGACTGGAGAGGAAGAATCCTCTGACCACCGGCAGATAGAAGCTAAAAGAGTATAAAGAATATTTATTTTATATTTAAAGGATTAGGTTTCGCCACATGAGTCCTAAAACATGTTCATGTTGAATCATTCAGATGTTGCCCCCTCTCAGCTTGGACCGTCATTTTCAGATCAGATGAACTTGTGACTTAATCACAACAGCAGCAAGTTTCAGTCATGAAATGTGTCCCTGCTGTCTCCCCGTACATGTAGGACTTCTTGTTTAACATCTCTGCTCTCTGATTGGTTAACTGAAGCTTTAAAATGCTCAACAAGACCACAGGACATGTGAACACACACACAGGCTGTTTTCAAAACCGCATACTATACTAGTAGTACGTACTGATTTGGCCAAAATGCAGTATGCAGTATGCAGTATGCAGTATGCGAACAACTACGAGATCCAAAGTATGCCAAAAATACCCGGATGTCATACTGATTCAGGAAAAATTGACAGTATGCATCGGACCAGTCTACCTCGTGTACTGTTTCCCACAATGCAAAGCACCAGGTCAGAAATGGGCCGTTGTTTACTTCCGCATTCCATGACTGGAAACCAGTTTAACCGGGCCAAGCATACTGCAAAATAACTGACGACTGGCAGGCATACTACGTACTACTGTTGACCGCAGTATGCAGTATATACTGCATACTGATTTCGATAGTAGTATGTAGTATGCGGTTTTGAAAACAGCCATAGTCCTTATTTATCATAAAGAACCCCATGTTAGAATAAACTCATAGGATTCATGTAACTGTTACCACCTGCTGGTCTGATCACCTGATTATTTGTGGTAACGTGCACTCTGGTATCGTGCACTCTGGAAACGTGCACTCTGGTAACGTGCACTCTGGTAACGTGCATTGTGGTAATGACGTGCACTCTGGCAACAATGTGCACTCTGGTTACATGCACTCTGGTAACGTGCACTTTGGTAATGACGTGCACTCTGGTTACATGCACTCTGGTAATAACTTGCACTCTGGTTACATGCACTCTTGTTATGTGCACTCTGGTAACGTGCACTCTGGTAATGACGTGCACTCTGGTTACATGCACTCTGGTAACATGCACTCTGGTAATGACGTGCACTCTGGTTACATGCACTCTGGTAACGTGCACTCTGGTAATGACGTGCACTCTGGTTACATGCACTCTGGTAATAACTTGCACTCTGGTTACATGCACTCTGGTTATGTGCACTCTGGTAATGACGTGCACTCTGGTTACATGCACTCTGGTTACATGCACTCTGGTTACATGCACTCTGGTTATGTGCACTCTGGTAATGACGTGCACTCTGGTTACATGCACTCTGGTTACATGCACTCTGGTTACGTGCACTCTGGCAACAATGTGCACTCTGGTAACATTTACTCTGGTAACGTGCACTCTGGTAACATTTACTCTGGTAATGTGCATTCTGGTAACATTTACTTTGGTAACAGCATGCACTCTGGTAACAGCATGCACTCTAACGTCCCCCTGATAACGTGCACTCTCCTAATGTGCACTCTGGTACTGGCACTCTGTGAGCTCTCTGAACAAAGTAACGTCCAAACAGGACGCTTTCTCTGCAAACAGGGCGAGACAACACTAAATGTGGCATTAAGCCTTCGTTGGGTCACAGACAGCAAAAATAAACATTCCCTCACCGTGCTCTACGGCGCGTTTTGAATAGACGTTTTTCAAATACAATGTAGATGCAAATCAAGCCAACAGAGTGAGTAAGAGGAGGCCCGCACAGGTGAGACCACATGCAGCAGAGAGAGGCCTGCACAGGTGAGACCACATGCAGCAGAGAGAGGCCTGCACAGGTGAGACCACATGCAGCAGAGAGAGGCCCGCACAGGTGAGACCACATGCAGCAGAGAGAGGCCTGCACAGGTGAGACCACATGCAGCAGAGAGAGGCCTGCACAGGTGAGACCACATGCAGCAGAGAGAGGCCTGCACAGGTGAGACCACATGCAGCAGAGGCCTGCAGAGGTGAGACCACATGCAGCAGATGCCTGCACAGGTGAGACAACATGCAGCAGAGGCCTGCACAGGTGAGACAACATGCAGCAGAGGCCTGCAGAGGTGATACAACATGCAGCAGAGGCCTGCAGAGGTGAGACCACATGCAGCAGAGAGAGGCATGCACAGGTGAGAGAACATGCAGCAGAGGCCTGAGGCAGACATTAGTATCACGTCAGACACACTCCCTCAGGGCCTGCAGCTCTGTTCAGGAAGCTTTAAAGCACCATTATCTTTAATATGCACACCATGATATTGTACCTGCTTTGTTTACAGACAGAATTGTCTTCAAACAGCCCGACAGAGCTACACAGTCGTCAGTAATGTTGGAAGAAAGGAGCTCTTTAGTGGATCTGAGAAAACTTTGAAGCAGCGCTGCAACAAGAGGAAGCTAGCAGATCAGAGAGGAAATTAGAGACAACAGAAAATCTTTGAAGGCTGAATTCACAATCTGTTTGTTTCTTCTCTTTTCTCTTGCACACTTCATAAAATCAGCAATTTGACATCTTAACCAACATTTATCATGTTTCAGTTCATATAAACATCATATCAGCAGATTTATCATGCTTCAGTTATTTTCCAACACACTGACTCTCTCCTGAAGCAGACTCATAGTCTCCCTCCTGTAGCAGACTCAAAGACTCCCTCCTGTAGCAGACTCAAAGACTCTCTCCTGTAGCAGACTCAAAGACTCTCTCCTGTAGCAGACTCAAAGACTCCCTCCTGTAGCAGACTCAAAGACTCCCTCCTGTAGCAGACTCAAAGACTCCCTCCTGTAGCAGACTCAAAGACTCCCTCCTGTAGCAGACTCAAAGACTCCCTCCTGAAGCAGACTCATAGTCTCCCTCCTGTAGCAGACTCAAAGACTCCCTCCTGTAGCAGACTCAAAGACTCTCTCCTGTAGCAGACTCAAAGACTCCCTCCTGAAGCAGACTCATAGTCTCCCTCCTGTAGCAGACTCAAAGACTCTCTCCTGTAGCAGACTCAAAGACTCCCTCCTGAAGCAGACTCATAGTCTCCCTCCTGTAGCAGACTCAAAGACTCCCTCCTGAAGCAGACTCATAGTCTCCCTCCTGTAGCAGACTCAAAGACTCCCTCCTGAAGCAGACTCAAAGACTACCTCCTGAAGCAGACTCAAAGACTCCCTCCTGTAGCAGACTCAAAGACTCCCTCCTGTAGCAGACTCAAAGACTCCCTCCTGAAGCAGACTCATAGTCTCCCTCCTGTAGCAGACTCAAAGACTCCCTCCTGTAGCAGACTCAAAGACTCTCTCCTGTAGCAGACTCAAAGACTCCCTCCTGAAGCAGACTCATAGTCTCCCTCCTGTAGCAGACTCAAAGACTCCCTCCTGTAGCAGACTCAAAGACTCCCTCCTGTAGCAGACTCAAAGACTCCCTCCTGAAGCAGACTCATAGTCTCCCTCCTGTAGCAGACTCAAAGACTCCCTCCTGTAGCAGACTCAAAGACTCTCTCCTGTAGCAGACTCAAAGACTCCCTCCTGAAGCAGACTCATAGTCTCCCTCCTGTAGCAGACTCAAAGACTCTCTCCTGTAGCAGACTCAAAGACTCCCTCCTGAAGCAGACTCATAGTCTCCCTCCTGTAGCAGACTCAAAGACTCCCTCCTGAAGCAGACTCATAGTCTCCCTCCTGTAGCAGACTCAAAGACTCCCTCCTGAAGCAGACTCAAAGACTCCCTCCTGAAGCAGACTCAAAGACTCCCTCCTGAAGCAGACTCATAGTCTCCTTCCTGGCTCAGAAACTTGTGCTGCAGGTCTCTGTATCTTTGAACACACTCAGGTGGACGTGTCCACTTCCTGGGACCCTTCAAAGACGATTGTTGCAGAGCGTCTCTCTCTCTCTCTGTAATGAATATCTGAACATCGTAGAGCCTTACCTGCACCAGGAGCAGGTGTGTGCTGACGAGGCCATGAGTCCCTGCTCTCCTAAACAAACTTCCAACTGTTTCATGGAGTGTCAGAGGACTGTGAACATCTGTCTGATTTCAGCGGTGGGGGTCTACGTGTTCTTTGAGGTTCCTGGTGCTGCTGCAGCGATCAGGCAGCTGCACACACACAAACACACACAGCATCAGCCTAATAAGAATATCTGAGGGTGTTTACGTGCAGGATCAAAAGTAAACTACTGCATGTCCTAAAAGTTTGGAATCACGGGGAATGAACAGCCTCACACACGGCTGAAGGGACTGAGCAGAGCTCTGCAGCAGGAGATCAGGATGCTCTGACAGCAGCACAGTGAACATATGGTCCCACTTAACCATCAGAGTTCAAAACACTCCTGACAACAACCTTCTACTGGCTCGAAGTGCACTCAGGAAATAGACATTAAGACTCATATGTTCCAATAAAGATCGAATCAATGTGAAATTTGCATCAGTCTAACATTTATCAGCTCAGTATTGTTACGATGATATGTGGTTTGGTGTTTAGTTTTTCATGTAGTGTCACTTTCAGATTTTTCTCTTCTCTCAGTTTCTCTCTGGCAGTGTGTGCAGCGGAGGGCGTGGCTGGCTGAGTGGGTCACTGTAACAAGGAGCACCTGGCTCCCATCCTGTCATCACTCCTGCAATAAGGAGGAATCAGTGGCTCATTTCTTCATGTCTCCAGTGATGACTGGTTTGACTGTGAGTTTTGCAATGCTTTTGTTCGAGTGTTTTGGATTGTTGACATTGTGACCTCGCAGCCTCAGAGTATCTTCTGGTCAAGCTCGCCATGTTTTCTTTCAACAACGGGCCCCCATCGTCCCCACCACCTGCATTCAGCCTTTTCTTTCATTAAGACACTAAACACAAAAACTCAACGTAACATGAATGGCTCTGCTCATCAGCTCAACAGAGTGTCACACAGTTGATCAGTGGACATCCCCGTGTCACACAGTTGATCAGTGGACGTCCCCGTGTCACACAGTTGATCAGTGGACATCCCCGTGTCACACAGTTGATCAGTGGACGTCCCCGTGTCACACAGTTGATCAGTGGACGTCCCCATGTCACACAGTTGATCAGTGGACGTCCCCATGTCACACAGTTGATCAGTGGACGTCCCCGTGTCACACAGTTGCTCAGTGGACGTCCACGTGTCACACAGTTGATCAGTGGACGTCCCCGTGTCACACAGTTGCTCAGTGGACGTCCCCGTGTCACACAGTTGATCAGTGGACGTCCCCGTGTCACACAGTTGATCAGTGGACGTCCCCGTGTCACACAGTTGATCAGTGGACGTCCCCGTGTCACACAGTTGATCAGTGGACGTCCCCGTGTCACACAGTTGCTCAGTGGACGTCCCCGTGTCACACAGTTGATCAGTGGACGTCCCCGTGTCACACAGTTGATCAGTGGACGTCCCCGTGTCACACAGTTGATCAGTGGACATCCCCGTGTCACACAGTTGATCAGTGGACGTCCCCGTGTCACACAGTTGCTCAGTGGACATCCCCGTGTCACACAGTTGATCAGTGGACGTCCCCGTGTCACACAGTTGCTCAGTGGACATCCCCGTGTCACACAGTTGATCAGTGGACATCCCCGTGTCACACAGTTGATCAGTGGACGTCCCCGTGTCACACAGTTGATCAGTGGACATCCCCGTGTCACACAGTTGATCAGTGGACATCCCCGTGTCACACAGTTGATCAGTGGATGTCCCCATGTTTCACACGTGTCACACAGTTGATCAGTGGACTTATCCTTGTCACACATTTGCACAGTTTCAGATTCAGATTCAGATTCAGACAACTTTAATTATCCCATAAGGGCAATTCAGTTTCACAGCCTACCGAGCCATTGGAGCAAAGACAACATAAAGGAAACAGACACATCACAGCAGCATTCAGTTACATTCACATGTCAGTAACAACAATTCAGCGGACGAACAGGTCGATCAGTTAGAAGCCAGAGCTGGCAATCTAGAATTTCGTAAATACAATGCCAGGAATGGACCTCACAGGTGACCTCACTACACAGTAACAGTCCATTACAGTAAGTCAATTCAATTAGAATTGTTCAGCATTCAACAGCCTGATAGCTGAAGGGATAAAAGAGTTAGAGTATCTGTTGGTTCTCCTTGGAGGGGAGAGATAGCGCCGTCCAGAGGGCATTAAAGAAACAGTGTAGTGGAGACTAACCTAACAGAGTCTACGTTTGAGCTCAGCCTGTGGGTAAAGTTAATTCTGTAATCTGAGAGCAGAGAGCTGCCAAAAAGCCTGAGTAGACTGTCCTCCGTCTGTGTGACCTCACAGCTGAATAAAAACAACAATAAACCAACTCTTCCTCCTCCGTTAACCGCCGTCTGTGAAGGTCATGCTGCTGCTTTAATCCTATTGGCTCCATCCAGCAGTGCTCGCTGGCCTAAATGTGTGTGTGCGTGCGTGCGTGCGTGTGCGTGTGCGTGTGCGTGTGCGTGTGCGTGTGTGTGTGTGTGTGTGTGTGTCGTCCCTCAGGCTGGCTCTCTGCTCTGTCCTTGGATGCTGTGCTCACTCTTTACAGCCACAGTGTGAGTACCACATCCACACTACCAGTGACACACGTGCACACACTGCTCACACACACACTGCTCACACACACACTGCATACACATACACACACACACACACACACACACACACACACACACACACACACACACACACACACACTGCAAAGACACACACACTCTCAGATCTGTCACGGCCCCGGGGAGTGAGAGGTGTGAGCCAGAGGCGTTTCTATGTGATAGAGCTCTAACAGAAACTGTGTTTATTCCTGGATCAGTTTAACACCTCCTGCTCAGCGCTCAGCCTCCACCCGTCCATCGCCCACTGGGAGAGAGGAGGCAGAGGACACTGAGCATGCTCGGCGACACACATGCTCGCCTGTGTCACCCCGTGTCTGTGTGTGTGTGTGTGTGTCTGTGTTTGATTTCCTCTCACAAAACCCTCCAACATTACTGGGTGCTATTCTTGTCGCAGCAGTTGGGATAAAGAGAGATTGCTCGCCATTTGTCCCTTCTGATTGGGCGTCAGCAGGATAACCCCCCCTCCCAGCCCCAGGCCTGGCTAATCACCCACAGAGTCAGACTTTGTCTCTGGGTATCAGTGTGCTGCTACATGAACACAGACCTGCGCGCAAACTGAACTCTGTGCTGATATTGAATAATAGAGTGTGTTCAGTTTGCAGTGTGTTAATGTTACTCTGTTTATAACCAGGGTTCTGTAAGCACAAAGACTTTATGAGTTAGAGGTCAGAGGTCACTGTGAAGGCATGACTTCTACTTTCTTAAAGTTTTGTTTAAATGGAGCGTAGCGTTAGTTCAGGCAGGCCACGGTGTCACGCTCTATTATCATGCCAGAGTTTCGGTAACAGTTGATCTCACACAAGCCTCATCAGCTGATGGCCAGCTGATTTGCTTCAAAGCATCCTATTGGCCAAATAGTTCTTATGCCGCCTTATTTAAACTGCTCTAGCCTGCATACTTTTGCTGCTCCCTCTGCATGCCGCATTTGCAAGCGCATTTGCATCCCTCCTCCTCCCCTGCTCCTCCATTTATGCTGTTCTGACTTAATCAGTGTCATGCTTGTCATTGATGCTTGCTCTGTTTGGGTTCGCTGCTTATCGTCCTGCCTTATAGCTTTCCTTGTATGCACGGGAAGGGCATGTGTGCTGGTCCTGCCTAATGCTTTCCACGTAAGCATGTGAAAGGGCAGGAAGATCCCTCACAGAGCCATACCGCCAAATATAAATAACTGTGTCAAGTATCCTTCTTGACAAAGTGGTCTTGACTGATATATTGTTGTTAAAGCTCCCATCTCCTCCTCATGTGCATTTCCTTGTCTGACTTCCTGTCCGGCTCCACCTACTATGATCAGGTTGATGCATGCTTTCAGCGTGCTCCATCAAAAACACAAACGGACCGCGCGCTCGCTGTGGAAACACATCACTGACAAGAGAGGGAGTGATCAGATCCGTAATATCTATCTTATCTTATCTTACTGCGCAGCGCTGACAGAATGCAGCATGCACAAACTATGTTCAAACAGTGGGTAACTGTCCAGCCTCTGTTTCTTATTGGATGTTACAAAATGTTCTCCGTCTCCATCCTGATGAAGTGAAGTCCTTCTAATGATTATTTCAGTCCAGGGTTAAGGTCTTCCTTTATCATGCTGGGGAACAATATGTCAGAGCTTCTGGAGCAGAGCTGGGATGCTTGTGTGATTTGATTTCATATATATGATATTTTATGAGCAGATAAACATCATGACATGTTGTGGACATGTCATGATGAATATCATGGAGATATTCTGGCTCCATGTGTGTGCAGCGGAGGAGGTCGAGGCACATTGTTATATTTCACACACACGCCAGTTATTCAGGACTCTGTTTAAAGGACGCACTTTGTTTAGAGACATAACCAGTGTCTTTATTTTGTGTCCTGAGGTACGACATGTCACACATCATACAGACGGTCATACGCTGCACATACCGTGTGTCCTGTTGTGGTTACTGTGTCTATCACAGCTTATAAAGATAAATAAAGTTGAATCTCATGCTGAGACAAGCTGGAGGCCGGCTCAGTGACTATGGACATGTTCTGACTCTGAGTCCTAAAGAGGAGCAACACAGGAGAATAAACATCTACCATCTGACCTCATCTTCTGCTGACTGTGAACCTGCACACTGTAAGCCCCGCCCCCACTTCATATCAACCACGCCCCCTTTCCCTGTGTAACAAAACACTTAAACCACAAACAGAAACTCTGACTCTGAGTGTATTTACATACCTGAAACACACACACACACACACACACCACATTCCTTCCAGTGTGCAGCTTTACCAAATCCAGATGTGGTGGTGGGTCAGACCCGGCAGAGCCAATCAGATATGCATGTGTGTATGTGTGTGTGTGTGTGTGTGTGTGTGTGTGTGTGTGTGTGTGTGTGTGTGTGTGTGTGTGTGTGTGTGTGTGTGTGTATTCAGGTTTGCCAGGAACCTTTTAATGACTTCTTTGCTGGCAGCAGCGACTCTACAAAGCAGCAAGAAGGCCGCGGCTTCACTCTGCAAACTTCTGAGCTGCTGGAGGAGGCTCAGGGATCAAGATAGGAGAAGGGAGAGAGGAGAGAGGAGAGAAGGAAGCTAAGGGACACGGAGAAGAGGAGGGAGAGAGGCAAGAAGGAGTGTCAGGGACGAGGAGAAGAGGGGGGAGAGAGTAGAGAAGGAGGCTCAGTAACAAGAGAGGAGAAGGGAAAGAGGAGACAAGGACAAGGCACAGGACAAGGAGAAAAGGAGGGAGATAGTAGAAAAGGAGGCACAGGACAAGAGCAAGGACTGAAGAGAGAAGGAGGCCATGACGAGAGGAAGAGGAAGGAGAGAGGAGAGAAAGAGGCACAGGGCGAGGAGAAGAGGAGGGAGTGAAGAGAGAAGGAGGCCATGACGAGAGGAAGAGGAAAGAGAGGGGAGAGAAGGAGGCACAGGGCGAGGAGAAGAGGAGGGAGTGAAGAGAGAAGGAGGCCATTACGAGAGGAAGAGGAAGGAGAGAGGAGAGAAGGAGGCACAGGGCGAGGAGAAGAGGAGGGAGTGAAGAGAGAAGGAGGCCATGACGAGAGGAAGAGGAAGGAGAGGGGAGAGAGGGAGGCACAGGGTGAGGAGAAGAGGAGGGAGTGAAGAGAGAAGGAGGCCATGACGAGAGGAAGAGGAAGGAGAGGGGAGAGAGGGAGGCACAGGGCGAGGAGAAGAGGAGGGAGTGAAGAGAGAAGGAGGCCATGACGAGAGGAATAGGAAGATGAGAGGAGAGAGGGAGGCACAGGGCGAGGAGAAGAGGACGGAGAGAGGAGAGCAGAAGGTTCAGGGACGAGGAGAGCAGGAGGCTCAGGGAAGAGGAGAGGAGAAGGGACAGAGGAGAGAAGGACGCACAGGACCAGGAGAAGAGGAGGGAGAGAGAAGAGGAGAAAATAGGTCACAGCTGTTGTCTATCTCTCATCAGCTCCCCCCAAAAACCCACCCACTGCAAGCACTGCAGCCAGCTGTACACACACACACACACACGCACACACATACACGCACGCACGCACGCACACACAAACACACACAGATCACGGGGCCCCAGACCTCACGTTTCATGTGTTTATTTTTTCGCTGCAGAGAGGGAAATTGGAGAAAAGAAACCTCACATTCCAAAAGACACATTATCTGCAGGCGGAGGAGGAGCAAGAGGAGGAGGAGGAGGAGGAGGAGGAGGAGGAGCAGGAGGAGGAGGAGCAGTAGCAGGAGAAGAAGGTAGAGGAGGACGAGGAGGAGGAGGAGGAAGAGAAGAAGAAGGAAGAGGAGGAGGAGGAGCAGGAGGAAGAGGACGAGGAGGAGCAGTAGCAGTAGCAGGAGGAAGAGGAGGACGAGGAGGAGCAGTAGCAGGAGGACAGTGTTTCTCGGTGCTGCTGGGTCCGCAGAGCGGTGAAGCAGTGTCCCCTGGTGGAAATGGTTACAGAAGATTTCACACATCAGCACGGTCAGGTGAGATAACTTCATACGTCAGAAAACAAGTCGCTGACTTTATTCCAGTTATTACTCCATCACAGGGAAAGTGGGGAGTTTTTACTCTGATTCAAATGATGTGAAACTTAAAGTAACGGACATCTCAAACATGAAGTAGGATCTGGTACTTCAACCTGTCTCTTAGTTTGATGGACAGATTTCAGACCTTCCTGTGAACAGATCTCTGCAGCTCCTCGGGAAGCTGAACAGGTTTGTTCTGTGCAGCAAATCAAAGTCCTCACCTGTGCTGTCATCCCCTGTGCTGTCCTCACGTGCTGTCCTCGCCTGTGCTGTCATCACCTGTGCTGTCCTCACATGCTGTCCTCGCCTGTGCTGTCATCCCCTGTGCTGTCCTCACATGCTGTCCTCGCCTGTGCTGTCATCACCTGTGCTGTCCTCACATGCTGTCCTCGCCTGTGCTGTCATCCCCTGTGCTGTCCTCACATGCTGTCCTCGCCTGTGCTGTCATCACCTGTGCTGTCCTCACATGCTGTCCTCGCCTGTGCTGTCATCACCTGTGCTGTCCTCACATGCTGTCCTCGCCTGTGCTGTCATCCCCTGTGCTGTCCTCACATGCTGTCCTCGCCTGTGCTGTCCTCACCTGTGCTGTCCTCACGTGCTGTCCTCACCTGTGCTGTCATCACCTGTGCTGTCCTCACATGCTGTCCTCGCCTGTGCTGTCATCACCTGTGCTGTCATCACCTGTGCTGTCCTCACATGCTGTCCTCGCCTGTGCTGTCATCACCTGTGCTGTCCTCACCTATGCTGTCCTCACGTGCTGTCCTTGCCTGTGCTGTCATCACCTGTGCTGTCCTCACCTGTGCTGTCCTCACCTGTGCTGTCCTCACCTCTGTTGTTCTCACCTCTTTTGTCCTCACCTGTGCTGTCCTCACCTGCGCTGTACTCACCTCCCCTGTCCTCACATGTGCTGTCCTCACCTTTGCTGTCCTCACATGTGGTCATCACCTGTGCTGTCCTCAACTGTGCTGTCCTCACCTCTTTTGTCCTCACCTCCCCTCTCCTCACCTGTGCTGTCCTCACCTGTGCTGTCCTCCCCTCCCCTGTCCTCACCTGGTTCGTTTGCCTCCCATACAGAGATACAAACAGGTTGGGGCTCTTTGTGATCGGTCTTTAATGAGAGAGGATCATCTCAGACATCCTTCAGTCTCCTCAGCCTCCTCTCCTTGCTGAACCCTTATCTCCAATCCTGTCAGGATGAGTCAAGCTGGATGAAACATCATTTTATTGACAAGGTTTTTACTTCCTGAGTCTGCGGCTCACGATACAGAGTCCACGATGTTCACACATCAACACTAAAGCCTCACACACACTGCCGCTCTGTGTCCTCTGCCGTGAGCGCCACCGTCTTAAATCCTGGCATCACCATCTTTATGAGACAGCAGCATCACATTGGCTTGTGGATGGTGGGGCATGCATGGAGCTGAAAGGTAAACTGAAATGGGGCTGATTTACATTTTAATTTAACAGTTACAGAGCGTGTGGTCACAGTACGTCCTGTGAAGTCTCTCAGACCTTCACTGACTGTCAAACTCACATGAATGTCTCTCTCATGTGGACACACAGAGCTCTGCAGGAACTTTGATATCGAATCGAGCATGGTGTAAAAACTTTCATCAACATCGTCTCATATCTAAACACGTCCTCCGTCCTGACCTGTTTCCTCCTCCTCGCTGTGACTCGCTGCCTGTCTCGTGTAATTTAACCAAATCTGATGCAGAGTGGAACTTCTCTCAAAGCCTCTCTATCTCCCTGCTGCCATCGCTCAGCAAACCCCGTCTGAAAGGCGTACCAAAGCTCTTTGAAGGCTCTCAAATTCATCCTTAAATCTCTGAGAGCCATTGAAGGCTCAGGACGAGGACTTTTTAATCTCCAGCCACCCGCAGGCCAGATCTCACCCTGCCATAACAAACAATTCTGTGTGTGTGTGACGCTCGATCCCTCAGATTATCTTTTTTTATTCGCTTTCTCTTCATCATTATTCAAACCTTCATTGTTCTCAGCTGGCACTGAAGGATCACAGCGTGCAGCAGAGACTCCAGATCAACAGACTCATGTGGCGGAGAGGAGTCGATTCTTGTGACTGTGATGGAGGAGTGTCCTCCTTTCACTCTGACCTCCTGTCGAAATTCAGGTGACCGTCAGCAGCCCTGAAGCAAGCAGATCTGACCTCCTATGACGTTCACCTTTATACAGCTGTTCGGTGTTCTGAACTTCTCTAAGTTTAAGACGGCTGTATTTGTCACCTTGACCTTAACGAAGGAGCTCCAATCAGCTGTGGGCTTGACGTCAGAGTTCACTCTGTGATGGGCTGTGAGGTCTTTATCCAGCCGTGTGAATATCACAACAACAACAACAACAGACACACAGCGAGCAGAAACACACGCACACACACACATAGTGGACAGACACACACATACACACAGCGAGCAGAGACACACACACAGGGGGCAGAGACACACACACAGGGGGCAGAGACACACACACAGTGGGCAGAGACACACACAGCAAGCAAAGACACACACAGGGGGCAGAGACACACACACACACAAAGCGAGCAGATACACACACATACACGCACACACGCACACACACACACACACACACACACACACACACACAGGGCAGAGACACACGCACAGCAACCAAAGACACACACACACACACACACACACACACACGCACACACACACACACACAGGGCAGAGACACACACACAACAGGCAGACACACATACATAACCAGCGTGCAGAGACACTTAAACACACAGCGGGCAGAGACACACACACACAGAGCAGAGACACACACAGCAGGCAGAGACCGACACACAGTGGGCAGAGACACACAGCGGGCAGACACACAAACAGCGGGCAGAGACACACAGGGGGCAGAGACACACACACACTAGCTGGCAGAGACACACAAACAAAAACACAGCGGGCAGACAAACACACAACGCGGCAGAGACACACACAGTAGGCAGAGAAACACAAACACACACAGACACAGTGGGCAGGGACACAAACAGCGGGAAGATACGAAGACACAGAGAGACACACTCACACGGGGCAGAGACACACATACACAGCAGGAAGATACACCGACACTGTGGACAGAGTCACACACAGCAGGCAGAGACACACACACACATCAGACAGAGACACACACACAGCACGCAGAGACACACACACAGCGGGCAGAGACACACTCACACGGGCAGAGACACACACCACGGGCAGAGACACACACACACATCGGGCAGAGACACACACACAGCACGCAGAGACACACACACACAGCGGTGGCTGCAGACAAACTACCCATATCGCTTTGCTGCATGTGAGTGCAGAGCTGCATACGAGTTTATAAGTTCTTTAGAGCGTAACGCTGTGAAACAATCAGATAAAAGGATTCATTTCTCAGTTTCACTGCTTTGTTTTTAATATCTGCACTTTCTCTCTTCACTTCTTATCTGTCACTCACCCCCCACTGATCTCATTTTTGGTCTGCCTGATGAAATAATATAACTGTGAATTATTTTCCCTGTACCATTATTCTGATCCATCAGTACTAACTCATCCATTCATACACATTCACACACTGATGGTAGAGGCTGCTGAGTAAAGAGTCCGTCAGTATTAACTCATCCATTCATACACATTCACTCACTGATGGTAGAGGCTGCTGAGTAAAGAGTCCATCAGTATTAACTCATCCATTCATACACATTCACTCACTGATGGTAGAGGCTGCTGAGTAAAGAGACCATCAGTATTAACTCATCCATTCATACACATTCACACACTGATGGTAGAGGCTGCTGAGTAAAGAGTCCATCAGTATTAACTCATCCATTCATACACATTCACTCACTGATGGTAGAGGCTGCTGAGTAAAGAGACCATCAGTATTAACTCATCCATTCATACACATTCACACACTGATGGTAGAGGCTGCTGAGTAAAGAGTCCATCAGTATTAACTCATCCATTCATACACATTCACACACTGATGGTAGAGGCTGCTGAGTAAAGAGTCCGTCAGTATTAACTCATCCATTCATACACATTCACACACTGATGGTAGAGGCTGCTGAGTAAAGAGTCCATCAGTATTAACTCATCCATTCATACACATTCACTCACTGATGGTAGAGGCTGCTGAGTAAAGAGACCATCAGTATTAACTCATCCATTCATACACATTCACTCACTGATGGTAGAGGCTGCTGAGTAAAGAGACCATCAGTATTAACTCATCCATTCATACACATTCACTCACTGATGGTAGAGGCTGCTGAGTAAAGAGTCCATCAGTATTAACTCATCCATTCATACACATTCACACACTGATGGTAGAGGCTGCTGAGTAAAGAGACCATCAGTATTAACTCATCCATTCATACACATTCACTCACTGATGGTAGAGGCTGCTGAGTAAAGAGTCCATCAGTATTAACTCATCCATTCATACACATTCACTCACTGATGGTAGAGGCTGCTGAGTAAAGAGACCATCAGTATTAACTCATCCATTCATACACATTCACTCACTGATGGTAGAGGCTGCTGAGTAAAGAGTCCATCAGTATTAACTCATCCATTCATACACATTCACACACTGATGGTAGAGGCTGCTGAGTAAAGAGACCATCAGTATTAACTCATCCATTCATACACATTCACTCACTGATGGTAGAGGCTGCTGAGTAAAGAGACCATCAGTATTAACTCATCCATTCATACACATTCACACACTGATGGTAGAGGCTGCTGAGTAAAGAGTCCATCAGTATTAACTCATCCATTCATACACATTCACACACTGATGGTAGAGGCTGCTGAGTAAAGAGTCCATCAGTATTAACTCATCCATTCATACACATTCACTCACTGATGGTAGAGGCTGCTGAGTAAAGAGTCCATCAGTATTAACTCATCCATTCATACACATTCACTCACTGATGGTAGAGGCTGCTGTGTAAAGAGTCCGTCAGTATTAACTCATCCATTCATACACATTCACACACTGATGGTAGAGGCTGCTGTGTAAAGAGTCCATCAGTATTAACTCATCCATTCATACACATTCACACACTGATGGTAGAGGCTGCTGAGTAAAGAGTCCATCAGTATTAACTCATCCATTCATACACATTCACTCACTGATGGTAGAGGCTGCTGAGTAAAGAGTCCGTCAGTATTAACTCATCCATTCATACACATTCACACACTGATGGTAGAGGCTGCTGAGTAAAGAGTCCGTCAGTATTAACTCATCCATTCATACACATTCACACACTGATGGTAGAGGCTGCTGAGTAAAGAGTCCATCAGTATTAACTCATCCATTCATACACATTAACTCACTGATGGTAGAGGCTGCTGAGTAAAGAGACCATCAGTATTAACTCATCCATTCATACACATTCACACACTGATGGTAGAGGCTGCTGAGTAAAGAGACCATCAGTATTAACTCATCCATTCATACACATTCACACACTGATGGTAGAGGCTGCTGAGTAAAGAGTCCATCAGTATTAACTCATCCATTCATACACATTAACTCACTGATGGTAGAGGCTGCTGAGTAAAGAGACCATCAGTATTAACTCATCCATTCATACACATTCACACACTGATGGTAGAGGCTGCTGAGTAAAGAGTCCATCAGTATTAACTCATCCATTCATACACATTCACACCCTGATGGTAGAGGCTGCTGAGTAAAGAGTCCATCAGTATTAACTCATCCATTCATACACATTCACACCCTGATGGTAGAGGCTGCTGAGTAAAGAGTCCATCAGTATTAACTCATCCATTCATACACATTAACTCACTGATGGTAGAGGCTGCTGAGTAAAGAGTCCATCAGTATTAACTCATCCATTCATACACATTCACTCACTGATGGTAGAGGCTGCTGAGTAAAGAGTCCATCAGTATTAACTCATCCATTCATACACATTAACTCACTGATGGTAGAGGCTGCTGAGTAAAGAGACCATCAGTATTAACTCATCCATTCATACACATTCACTCACTGATGGTAGAGGCTGCTGAGTAAAGAGTCCATCAGTATTAACTCATCCATTCATACACATTAACTCACTGATGGTAGAGGCTGCTGAGTAAAGAGTCCATCAGTATTAACTCATCCATTCATACACATTCACACACTGATGGTAGAGGCTGCTGTGTAAAGAGTCCATCAGTATTAACTCATCCATTCATACACATTCACACACTGATGGTAGAGGCTGCTGTGTAAAGAGTCCATCAGTATTTACTCATCCATTCATACACATTCACACACTGATGGTAGAGGCTGCTGTGTAAAGAGTCCATCAGTATTAACTCATCCATTCATACACATTCACACACTGATGGTAGAGGCTGCTGAGTAAAGAGTCCATCAGTATTAACTCATCCATTCATACACATTCACACACTGATGGTAGAGGCTGCTGAGTAAAGAGTCCATCAGTATTAACTCATCCATTCATACACATTCACACACTGATGGTAGAGGCTGCTGAGTAAAGAGTCCATCAGTATTAACTCATCCATTCATACACATTAACTCACTGATGGTAGAGGCTGCTGAGTAAAGAGTCCATCAGTATTAACTCATCCATTCATACACATTCACTCACTGATGGTAGAGGCTGCTGAGTAAAGAGACCATCAGTATTAACTCATCCATTCATACACATTCACACACTGATGGTAGAGGCTGCTGAATAAAGAGTCCATCAGTATTAACTCATCCATTCATACACATTCACTCACTGATGGTAGAGGCTGCTGAGTAAAGAGTCCATCAGTATTAACTCATCCATTCATACACATTCACACACTGATGGTAGAGGCTGCTGAGTAAAGAGTCCATCAGTATTAACTCATCCATTCATACACATTCACTCACTGATGGTAGAGGCTGCTGAGTAAAGAGACCATCAGTATTAACTCATCCATTCATACACATTCACACACTGATGGTAGAGGCTGCTGAATAAAGAGTCCATCAGTATTATCTCATCCATTCATACACATTCACACCCTGATGGTAGAGGCTGCTGAGTAAAGAGTCCATCAGTATATGAAGCAGTTTGAGCAACTTGGGGTTAGGTGTCTTTCCCAAGGACACATCGGACTTGTGGCTGCAGGAGCTGGGAATCAGACCCCTGACTTTCTAGAATAGAGACGACCAACTCTACCACTTATCCACAGCCAGCCTGTGACATTGTTAAAGACGAAAGCAGGAGTTTATGATGGAAAAAGTCCTGTTGTATTTTTTGTGTTGACTTTGAATGTTTTTTAAAGCTCAAACTGGTGGAGCGTTGTCGATGGCGCTCTGTGACCTCATACTGCAGGGCGGGTTGTATGCACAGCTCAATGCCACATTTTGTTGTGCACATGGATATTAAAAGCATGTCTGGTGCTGCTTGTTTCTACATTGGCTATAAAAAGACGCCTTCTCGACTTCCCGGGGCCGCCGGCAAGTTGAGTCGCTTGGAAAGGATCAAGGATGAGAAAGAGGCGAAGAGTTTGCATCATTCCTTTAATCTGAGATTTAGGAGGGGGCTGGAGAGAGGGCGAGAGGGGGCGAGGGGGAGAATGAGCCTACAACAAAGAGAGAGAGAGAAAAGACGAGGAGAAACGAAACAAGAGAAGAACAAAGCGAGGAGGAGACAGAAGTTTACAGTGCTAGAAAAGAGCCAGGAAAAATGTAAGAGCATCGTCTTAAGACAGGACACACACTAAGAATATAAACACACAGACACACACACACACACACACACCAAGACTATACACACACACACACACACACCAAGACTATACACACACACACACACACACACACACACACACACACACCAAGACTATACACACACACAAACACACACACACACCAAGACTATACACGCACACACACACACACCAAGACTATACACACACACACACACACACACACACACACACACACACACACACACACACCAAGACTATACACACACACACACACACACACCAAGACTATACACACACACACAAACACACACACACACACCAAGACTATACACACACACACACACACACCAAGACTATACACACACACACACACACACCAAGACTATACACACACACACCAAGACTATACACACACACACAAACACACACACAAACCAAGACTATACACACACACACACACCAAGACTATACACACACACACAAACACACACACACACCAAGACTATACACACACACACACACACACACACACACACACACACACCAAGACTATACACACACACACACACACACACACACCAAGACTATAGACACACACACACACACACACACACACACCAAGACTATACACACACACACACCAAGACTATACACACACACACGCACACCCACACACCAAGACTATAAACACACACACACACACACACACACACACACACCAAGACTATACACACACACACACACACACACACACCAAGACTATACACACACACACACACCAAGACTATACACACACACACAAACACACACACACACCAAGACTATACACACACACACACACACACACACACACACACACCAAGACTATACACACACACACACACACACACACACCAAGACTATAGACACACACACACACACACACACACACACACCAAGACTATACACACACACACCAAGACTATACACACACACACGCACACCCACACACCAAGACTATAAACACACACACACACACACACACACACACACACACACCAAGACTATACACACACACACACACACACACACACCAAGACTATACACACACACACACACACACACACACACCAAGACTATACACACACACACACACACACACACACACACCAAGACTATACACACACACACACACACACACACACACACACACACACCAAGACTATACACACACACACACACACACACACACCAAGACTATACACACACACACACACACACACACACACCAAGACTATACACACACACACACACACACACACACCAAGACTATCACACACACACACACACACAGACACACACCAAGACTATATACAAACACACACCCACACACACACAGACACACACCAAGACAATAAACACACACGTCTCTGTCTGTGTGCTCTTGTTGTCATGGAATGTTAAAATGAGGAACTGGACCCAAAGTGCAGAATCAAACCAAAAATATTTAATAAAACAAAAAGGCTTACTTTTCAGAAAGTCCAACTAAAAAGAATCACAGGGAACCAGGAGTAGTGATGTTACGTTTGACACAGTGTCTTTGAAGCGTGTGTCGAGTAGGAGAGGCATTTCTAGCTGAGGCCCCATATCGAGGGTTGTGTCATTTTCAGAGAAGCGCGTCATCGATGACAAACGAGGCCTCACTTTGAGTAGAACGACGTCATTGATTTGTTTGTGTTTCGGGTTGTGGATATAAGTTATCGAAACCCACATTTCTCTTTGTGAGTTTACGTTAGTTGGTTGGTTGTTTCGTGAGAGTTCGTGCTTGAGAGTTGGAGTTTTGGGTCTATTTTTTTCGAGAAATGGAGCCTGCGAGGAAGAGGAAAACTTCTCCTGTTTGGGAGTATTTTGAGTTATCATCTCCCAATAAGGTAAACAGTAAAACAAAACTTTTGATCGGCAGACCCGGGAATCAAACCCAGGCCTCTATGTCGAGGATCACCATTATGCTACTAAGCCTTTACCTATTATCGAGTCGGTCGCTTCTATTTGTTGTTATTATTTCTGTCACTATCATTATTATCTGTAATCATTATCGAATGGCTTATTATTTTGGTGTGCCTAAACCCTCCCGCTGTCGTCTGGGTCATTTTGACCCATGTCAATCCCTCTCTCTCTCTCTCTCTCTCTCTCTCTCTCTCTCTCATCGATTCAATACAATTCAATACAATTCATTTCAAAGGGCTTTATTGGCTTGACCTTTTGGGTAAAACATGTTGCAAAAAAACCCCCACAAATACAATACACGCTATAATCATATACATATGAAATATAACAACAACTCGCTCCGTCAATGATTAGCGCACGTTGGGCAGTATGCGAGCGCGCAGCCTTTACAGACATATTTCTTACACCAGCGCTATGCGTTTTACAGTCCTTTCTCGGTGGACACATCTGACACCTCTTCCTCTTCCTCGCCCCTAGCGGGGCTAGGGGGGACGCCGCTGCCGCCGCCGCATCACAACGACCTCGATAACAGTCACGATCGCCGTCATCCTCCTCCTCGGGCGGTCGATCACGATTGTCGCCGTCACAATCATTGCCTCGATCGCAGTAGCGAGACCTACTAGACGATCTTACGGCCCGACTCAGCAGCCGCCTGGCTTTCCCGAGCGCCGCAGATGTCGGCGTGCGCGTGGGACGCTTTCCATGGCCGGAGTCACGAGCGCCTTTCCCAGCCACTCCAGGAACACGCACCTCTTGTAGTGCTTGCGGGGCATCCAGCCGGGGTTCGTCTCTCTCCATATCATGAAGGCGTTGTAGGCGGACATGTCAACGATGACCAGGGGCCAGCCGGCCGTCATCCTCCTGCAGCTGTACGTGGCGATGACCTTGTCCAGGTTGTCCACACCTCCCTTGTTGAAGTTGTTGTTGAGGACGACGGCTGGCTTGCGGTCGCAGCGATCGCTGATCTCGGCCTCGGCGTGCGACGTACTCAACAGCAGCACGTTCCTGTTCTTCTTGGCGAGGTAAGTCAAGTCAAGTGAAGTTTATTTATATAGCACATTTCATATGACAGGCGTAGACTCAATGTGTTTTAAAACAGAAAAATAACAAAGATACACAACTATTCTGATTTTCAGAAATAATTTGAGAGAAGTAATGCTTTGAGAGAAGTAATTTGGTTTTGCGCCACTTACGTTCAGATTTGCGACAGGCTCTCTTTAGTGCCCGCACTCTTACAACGTTCATCCAAGGTGATTTTGTTTTACAGGGAATGCGCTTGGTTTTCATAGGAGCAATGTCATCCATAATTTGTGTCACTGAAGAGTTAAAATTATTGACAAGATATTCACACATGGATAAGGAAGACAGATTTAAATCAGATTGAGGTAGGACACCAGGGTGGTGTGGCGCGTGAAGGCGAACTTGAACGAGTGGATGGCCCTGCCCTTGGTCTCAAGCAGCGTGGGCGGCAGCCAGGGCTGGTTCTTTCGCGCCGTGCCCACCTTGGTGACACCCCTGTCCTCGAGGAGCCGCTGCGCGAGTTCGTAAGAGGTGAAGAAATTGTCGCACCTGACGTTGTGATGACCCCCCCCCCCCCCGCTCAGTCCCTCTGTCACGTCGAGCACGACCCGCGTGCCCTGGTTCTTCTCGGGGCCTCCCCCCGCGCCGCCGCCGGTCCGCTTCCCCGTGTACACTTGCATCTTCCAGGGGTAGCTGGATTTGGCGTCGCAGGCCACCCACGTCTTGATCCCGTATTTTGCCGGGTGCTGGGTATGTACTGTCGGAAAGGACAGCGGCCTTTTTTGTTTGGTGGTGTTGTGTATGTGTGTGGTTGTTGTTTTTGAAGAGGAGAGAAAAAAAAGAGAAAAAAAAATTAAACATAACACACACACATACACACACACACACACACACACACACACACACACAAAAAAGTCAGAACTCGCTCACCTCTGAACGGAACTAGTTGCTCGTCCACCGTCACCTCGCATCCCGGGTTGTACAGGAGCGGCAGCCGCTCGGCCAACTTGTCCCAGACCTCTCTCACGGCCGCTAGTTTGTCGGCGGCACGCCTCACGGGTCTCGACCAGCGGTCATCGAATGGCAGCAGTCTCGAATAAGCGTGAAAGCGCTCGAGGGACATCGTGGCGCGGAAGATGTCCCAACTGCTCTCCGCGTCCCACAGGCTGACTGCGGCCACGCCTCAAGACCTGTACACGCCGGCCAAGATCAGCAGCCCGATGTAGGGGCGCAGGTCATCTCGCTCATCGTCCTCGTCCCCCGCCACGCGTCGTCGTCGTTTCCTCCTCCTCTGCGTTTCCTCCGAGATGCCTCGAGGTTCGTCATCTCCAGGATGATTTCTTGTATCGCCGGCGTGACGAACAGGAGGAAAGTCGAGACGATGTCGCGGGCCTGGGTAACGGCGTGCGGCATGGGTCCCGCCGGGGTCGTCGTCGTGTGTTGCTGCTGGTGACGCCGCCGCGGTTGTAGTAGTCCCCCGGGGACTGACGACCACTGAATTTGTCCGTTTTTGGACAGGAACGTCTGTCTTAACCCCGTTGAAAACGTCATGGGGTTAAGGAAAGATGTTAGGAGAATTCATAAAGGAATTATGGAAAGGCGATCGCGTTTCTCTGACAATCCGACCGCATTTCCACTCTGCGACGTAATAATGCGACGGAGGCAGAGGTTAGTGACGTGGGTCTGCCGTGGTGAAACTACAATTTTCCGAAAATGGACTATACCAAAAGCTCATCTAAAAATCTTTCCCCTGTGCCTTCTTACCGGTGAGATAATCCTGGGGCTGGTTTTTCCTAAGAAAAAAGACAAATCTAACGCACCCAGGGGTGCGTCTTGAAGACATCAAAGCCTGGTTGGCTCTCAACTTCTTAAATTTTAATGAGGAAAAAACTGAGGTGATGGTGTTCAGTCCCAGTGGCCCTTGTGTAACCCCTCCTGTAGACCTGGGCCCGTTGGCAGCCTATGTAAGACCAACAATCACAAATTTGGGTTTTAAGATGGACAGTGATTTTAAACTAGATCGACAAATCAGTGCAGTCATTAAATCAAGTTTTTTCCACATTAGGCAGCTGGCAAAAGTGAAGCCCTTCCTCACCAAACAACACCTTGAAACAGTAATCCATGCCTTCATTACATCTCGGCTGGATTACTGTAATGCACTTTATCTTGGGGTCAGCCAGTCCTCCCTTGCCCGCCTCCAGTTGGTGCAAAATGCAGCCGCTCGTCTCCTAACTGGAGCACGTAAAAGGGAGCACATAACTCCCACCCTGGCTTCCCTCCATTGGCTACCCGTGCATTTTAGAGTCCATTTTAAAATTCTTTTATTTGTTTTTAAATCTTTAAATGGTCTCGCCCCACCTTACCTCTCTGAGCTGCTCCACCCTTACACCCCTTCTCGGTGCCTCAGGTCAGCTGACCTGCTGCTCCTCGAGGTGCCGAGGTCAAAACGGAAGCTCAGAGGGGATAGGGCTTTCTCTGTTGCGGCTCCAAATTTATGGAACGTGCTGCCACTGCACATCAGACAAGCCTCTTCACTGTCCATTTTTAAGAATCACCTTAAAACTCATTTTTATTCCCTGGCTTTTAACACTGCATGAGGCTCTGCTCTTTTTAGTGTTTGACTGTTGTTTTATTGTATTAATTTTATTTATTTTATCCATTGTTTTATGCCCTGTGTTGTGTTGGCTGCTTATGTACAGCACTTTGTGTCGGCTGTGGCCGTTTTAAAGCGCTTTATAAATAAATTTGAGTTGAGTTGAGTTGAGTAATCAGACACAGGTGAGACTAATGACACAGGTGAAGACAATGAAGGCAATCAGCACCGGAGGGAAACACACAGAGGCAGGAATAAAGACAAGACTAGAAACATGACAAGAACTAAAACATAGATCAAGGAACACTAATGACACAGAGAACCTTAGAATATAACAATAATACCCACTAGAACATAGAGGGACACAAGGATAGAAAATAACAAAATAAAACAGGAAACACTAAAGACTAAACTAGGGAACATAATCACACAAGGGAAACAAGCAACACTAGGATAGAACGGGAAACTCAGAAAATATACAAAATCAAAACCAAATCATGACATGAGTGAATGATTCGTTTGTCGTTTTTCTTTCATTGAGTTTATGAACATCTGACTGTGATTATAATGGAACAAGACGTTTTCACCATTCTGCTCCACAGTGTTCACAACGTAACACACCTTAACAACTCTCCATACTCTTCATACCAAGTGATTTAAAACGATACGATCTGTTATCGCAATGATCCATGATTTCTGTTTGTAACGTTCATGTTTCTGTGTGACAGTGTGCAGGAGTGTCTGCTTAATTTGTTATAACAATACATTATCCCGTGTCTGGTGTCTAGGGCTTCTGCTTTTGTTGCCATGGTATCAAACATGTCGATGTCAGTTGATTTTTTACGAGAATGAAATCTCAGTTTAAAAATCCCTCAGTCCCCTCCCTTGTCCTCCACGCCGTCGCCCAAAGCAGCAGCTTATTGAATCTTCCAAGTTCAGAAGCAGACGGGTCTCAAAGAGCACAGTGACAGGCCTTCACGGCGTGAGAGGGACGGAGGCGACAGTCAGCAGCATCCAGTCACAGCTCGAGGTTGGAGAGCAGACAATCACAATGCCAGTGTGTGCTGTCATCAACAACAACAGCCGGCAGCTCGCTCAGTGATGCTCTCTGATGTTTGCTGTAAGTGCAGCAGAAACAGGATTATATCTACATTAACCTTCAGGACACAAACAGTCTGACGCATACCCCTACCATCTACCAGAGATGGTCACGAGTCGCTTCATGAAAGTTCAGGTCACTTGTCAAGTCATTGAGGGGAACTCAAGTCTCTTATTGGTTTGATCAATAATAACACAATAAAAATCACAGGAAGAGACAATCGTGTGCTCACATGTGGCCAAGCATCACTGTTGAAAAATGTTTGTGAGGGACACCTGCATGTGTTGTCAGTGCTAGCGTGCCCGAGATGTGGACCAGTTATTCATGAGGACGATCACAAAGTAACCACGCACGGTCCATTCATCTTTCTATAAGTTCAATGACTTGCTGAGAAATATGTCAATCAATCTACACCTGCAGCTTAATTCTTGCCCCCCCTCCTCCTCCTCCCTCCTCTCACAAGCCAATGGCAGCCCAGTCATCTGACTCAAACTACGCCTTTCACACGATGACGTTGAGATGTTGAAGACCCAAACCACGCCGTTTCAAAAGACAACTCTGAGGTGTTGAAGGCTCAAACCATGTCCTTTCCCACGATGACTCTGAGATGTTGGAGTTTCAAAAACCACGCTGTTGCACAAGACGACTCCGATTTGTGTACGCCTTAAATCACGCCATTTCACATGACGACTCTGAGATGATGACTCAAACCCAGCCGCTTCACACAACGACTCTGGGCTTTTGAAGACACTGTACAGAATCACACACACACACTGAACTTTGTTTTCTGCATCTCTTGTGATTCATCCAGTCAATCAATCGGTCGATCGACTCGTAAGCCTGTTGGGGTTCTGCTCTGCAGCTCAGTGAGGCGGACCTGATCAGAGCGAGTCCCTGAGGACGAGCAGAGAAACACCACTGTCACTGCGATCACTCTGACTGTGTGAAGGACGATCCACAGACCACGGCCTGACCATGGGGCAACAAAGCAAGCCGGCTGGGAGAGGGGTGAGGGGTGAGACGGGGGAGGGGGGTGAGAGAGGGGAGGTGCTGAGAGGAAGTGTGTTGTACCCGAGGAGATGCCACTGTGAGAGCAGCTGGTGTCCTGGCAGGATTAGAGACAGAGGAGAAGACATGCTGACAGAGAAAGATGGAGGGCATCAAACACTCACACAGTCCCCCCCCCACCCACACACACCTCCACCGCCTCCTCTCTCCCGGGGTAACAGCCCAATAAAAATGGTACTAGAGATAGCACTGTGATGCCAACGCAGAGCCCTCCAACCATCGGATGCTGATAAACAGGCGTCTTACAACAGCGAGGGGAGGGGTGGGGGGGAATATTTTATGTGTTAATGATCCAGATGTTAATGATCCAGGTGTTAATGATCCAGGTGTTAATGAACCAGATGTTGATGATGCACATGTTGATGATGCAGGTGTTAATGATCCAGGTGTTAATGATCCAGGTGTTGATGATGCAGATGTTAATGATCCAGGTGTTGATGATGCAGATGTTAATGATCCAGATGTTAATGATCCAGATGTTGATGATGCAGATGTTAATGATCCAGATGTTAATGATCCAGGTGTTAATGATCCAGATGTTAATGATCCAGGTGTTAATGATCCAGGTGTTAATGATCCAGGTGTTAATGATCCAGGTGTTAATGATCCAGGTGTTAATGATCCAGATGTTAATGATCCAGCTGTAAATGATCCAGGTGTTAATGATCCAGGTGTTAATGATCCAGGTGTTAATGATCCAGGTGTTAATGATCCAGGTGTTAATGATCCAGGTGTTAATGATCCAGGTGTTAATGATCCAGGTGTTAATGATCCAGGTGTTAATGATCCAGGTGTTAATGATCCAGGTGTTAATGATCCAGGTGTTAATGATCCAGGTATTAATGATCCAGCTGTAAATGATCCAGGTGTTAATGATCCAGGTGTTAATGATCCAGATGTTAATGATCCAGCTGTAAATGATCCAGGTGTTAATGATCCAGGTGTTAATGATCCAGGTGTTAATGATCCAGGTGTTAATGATCCAGATGTTAATGATCCAGCTGTAAATGATCCAGGTGTTAATGATCCAGGTATTAATGATCCAGGTGTTAATGATTCAGGTGTTAATGATCCAGGTATTAATGATCCAGGTGTTAATGATTCAGGTGTTAATGTTCCAGATGTTGATGATACAGGTATTAATGATGCAGGTGTTAATGATGCAGATGTTAATGATCCAGGTGTTAATGATCCAGGTGTTAATGATCCAGATGTTAATGATCCAGGTGTTAATGATCCAGGTGTTAATGATCCAGGTGTTAATGATCCAGGTGTTAATGATCCAGCTGTTAATGATCCAGGTGTAAATGATCCAGGTGTTAATGATCCAGCTATTAATGATCCAGGTGTTCATAATCCAGGTGTTAATGATCCAGGTGTTAATGATCAAGGTGTTAATGATCCAGCTGTAAATGATCCAGATGTTAATGATCCAGGTGTTAATGATCCAGATGTTAATGATCCAGCTGTAAATGATCCAGGTGTTAATGATCCAGGTATTAATGATCCAGGTGTTAATGATTCAGGTGTTAATGTTCCAGATGTTGATGATACAGGTATTAATGATGCAGGTGTTAATGATCCAGGTGTTAATGATCCAGGTGTTAATGATCCAGATGTTAATGATCCAGATGTTAATGATCCAGGTGTTAATGATCCAGGTGTTAATGATCCAGCTGTAAATGATCCAGGTGTTAATGATCCAGGTGTTAATGATCCAGCTTTTAATGATCCAGGTGTTAATGTTCCAGATGTTGATGATACAGGTATTAATGATGCAGGTGTTAATGATGCAGATGTTAATGATCCAGGTGTTAATGATCCAGCTATTAATGATCCAGGTGTTCATGATCCAGGTGTTAATGATCCAGGTGTTAATGATCAAGGTGTTAATGATCCAGCTATTAATGATGCAGGTGTTAATGATCCAGGTGTTAATGTTCCAGATGTTAATGATCCAGGTGTTAATGATCCAGCTATTAATGATCCAGGTGTTCATGATCCAGGTGTTAATGTTCCAGATGTTAATGATACAGGTATTAATGATGCAGGTGTTAATGATGCAGATGTTAATGATCCAGGTGTTTATGAAACAGGTGTTAATGATCCAGGTGTTTATGATACAGGTGTTAATGATCCAGGTGTTAATGATCCAGGTGTTAATGATCCAGGTGTTAATGATGCAAGTGTTAATGATCCAGGTGTTAATGATCCAGGTGTTAATGATGCAAGTGTTAATGATCCAGGTGTTAATGATCCAGGTGTTAATGATCAAGGTTTTAATGATCCAGGTGTTAATGTTCCAGATGTTGATGATACAGGTATTAATGATGCAGGTGTTAATGATGCAGATGTTAATGATCCAGGTGTTTATGAAACAGGTGTTAATGATCCAGGTGTTTATGATACAGGTGTTAATGATCCAGGTGTTAATGATCCAGGTGTTAATGATCCAGGTGTTAATGATCCAGGTGTTAATGATCCAGGTGTTAATGATCCAGGTGTTAATGATGCAGGTGTTAATGATCCAGGTGTTAATGATCCAGGTGTTAATGATCCAGGTTTTAATGATCCAGGTGTTAATGTTCCAGATGTTGATGATACAGGTATTAATGATCCAGATGTTAATGATCCAGGTGTTAATGATCCAGGTGTTAATGATCAAGGTTTTAATGATCCAGGTGTTAATGTTCCAGATGTTGATGATACAGGTATTAATGATCCAGGTGTTAATGTTCCAGATGTTGATGATACAGGTATTAATGATCCAGATGTTAATGATCCAGGTGTTAATGATCCAGGTGTTCATGATCCAGGTGTTAATGATGCATGTGTGAATGATGCATGTGTTAATAATCCAGGTGTTTGTGATGCAGGTGTTAATGATCCAGGTGTGAATGATGCATGTGTTAATAATCCAGGTGTTTGTGATGCAGGTGTTAATGATCCAGGTGTTAATGATCCAGGTGTTCATGATCCAGGTGTTAATGATGAAGGTGTTTATGATCCAGGTGTTAATGATCCAGGTGTGAATGATGCATGTGTTAATAATCCAGGCGTTTGTGATGCAGGTGTTAATGATCCAGATGTTAATGATCCAGGTGTTAATGATCCAGGTGTTAATGATCCAGATGTTAATTATCCAGGTGTTAATGATCCAGGTGTTAATGATCCAGGTGTTAATGATCCAGGTGTTAATGATGCAGGTGTTAATGATCCAGATGTTTATGATGCAGGTGTTAATGATACAGGTTTTAATGATACAGGTGTTTATGATCCAGGTGTTAATGATCCAGGTATTAATGATGCAAGTGTTAATGATGCAGGTGTTAATGATCCAGATGTTAATGATCCAGGTGTTTATGATACAGGTGTTAATGAACTAGGTGTTAATGATCCTAAAGATCCAGGTGTTCATGATCCAGGTGTTAATGATCAAGTTTTTGATGATTTAGGTGTTAATGTTCCAGATGTTGATGATACAGGTATTAATGATCCAGATGTTAATGATCCAGGTGTTCATGATCCAGGTGTTAATGATCAAGGTTTTAATGATCCAGGTGTTAATGATCCAGGTGTTAATGATCCAGGTGTTAATGATCCAGGTGTTAATGATCCAGGTGTTAATGATCCAGGTGTTAATGATCCAGGTGTTCATGATCCAGGTGTTCATGATCCAGGTGTTAATGATGAAGGTGTTTATGATCCAGGTGTTAATGTTCCAGATGTTGATGATGAAGGTGTTAATGATCCAGGTGTTCATGATCCAGGTGTTAATGATGAAGGTGTTTATGATCCAGGTATTAATGTTCCAGATGTTAATGATGAAGGTGTTAATGATCCAGGTGTTCATGATCCAGGTGTTAATGATGAAGGTGTTTATGATACAGGTGTTAATGATCCAGGTGTGAATGATGCATGTGTTAATAATCCAGGTGTTTGTGATGCAGGTGTTAATGATCCAGGTGTTAATGATCCAGGTGTTCATGATCCAGGTGTTAATGATGAAGGTGTTTATGATACAGGTGTTAATGATGAAGGTGTTTATGATCCAGGTGTTAATGTTCCAGATGTTGATGATACAGGTATTAATGTTCCAGATGTTAATGATGAAGGTGTTAATGATCCAGGTGTTCATGATCCAGGTGTTAATGATGAAGGTGTTTATGATACAGGTGTTAATGATCCAGGTGTGAATGATGCATGTGTTAATAATCCAGGTGTTTGTGATGCAGGTGTTAATGATCCAGGTGTTAATTATCCAGGTGTTCATGATCCAGGTGTTAATGATGAAGGTGTTTATGATACAGGTGTTAATGATCCAGGTGTGAATGATGCATGTGTTAATAATCCAGGTGTTTGTGATGCAGGTGTTAATGATCCAGGTGTTAATGATCCAGATGTTAATGATCCAGGTGTTAATGATCCAGGTGTTAATGATCCAGGTGTTAATGATCCAGGTGTTAATGATCCAAGTGTTAATGATGCAGGTGTTAATGATCCAGATGTTTATGATGCAGGTGTTAATGATACAGGTTTTAATGATCAAGGTGTTTTTGATCCAGGTGTTAATGATCCAGGTATTAATGATCCAGGTGTTCATGATCCAGGTGTTAATGATGCAAGTGTTAATGATGCAGGTGTTAATGATCCAGATGTTAATGATCCAGGTGTTTATGATACAGGTGTTAATGATCCAGGTGTTCATGATCCAGGTGTTAATGATGCAGGTGTTAATGATGCAGGTGTTAATGATCCAGATGTTAATGATCCAGGTGTTTATGATACACGTGTTAATGATCCAGGTGTTAATGATCCAGGTGTTAATGATCCAGATGTTAATGATCCAGGTATTAATGATCCAGGTGTTAATGATCCAGGTGTTAATGATGAAGGTGTTTATGATACAGGTGTTAATGATCCAGGTGTGAATGATGCATGTGTTAATAATCCAGGTGTTTGTGATGCAGGTGTTAATGATCCAGGTGTTAATGATCCAGGTGTTCATGATCCAGGTGTTAATGATGAAGGTGTTTATGATACAGGTGTTAATGATGAAGGTGTTTATGATCCAGGTGTTAATGTTCCAGATGTTGATGATACAGGTATTAATGTTCCAGATGTTAATGATGAAGGTGTTAATGATCCAGGTGTTCATGATCCAGGTGTTAATGATGAAGGTGTTTATGATACAGGTGTTAATGATCCAGGTGTGAATGATGCATGTGTTAATAATCCAGGTGTTTGTGATGCAGGTGTTAATGATCCAGGTGTTAATGATCCAGGTGTTAATGATCCAGGTGTTAATGATCAAGGTGTTTATGATCCAGGTGTTAATGATCCAGGTGTGAATGATGCATGTGTTAATAATCCAGGTGTTTGTGATGCAGGTGTTAATGATCCAGGTGTTAATGATCCAGATGTTAATGATCCAGGTGTTAATGATCCAGGTGTTAATGATCCAGGTGTTCATGATCCAGGTGTTAATGATCCAAGTGTTAATGATGCAGGTGTTAATGATCCAGATGTTTATGATGCAGGTGTTAATGATACAGGTTTTAATGATCAAGGTGTTTTTGATCCAGGTGTTAATGATCCAGGTGTTAATGATCCAGGTGTTCATGATCCAGGTGTTAATGATGCAAGTGTTAATGATCCAGGTGTTAATGATCCAGATGTTAATGATCCAGGTGTTAATGATACAGGTGTTAATGATCCAGGTGTTAATGATCCAGGTGTTAATGATGCAGGTGTTAATGATGCAGGTGTTAATGATCCAGATGTTAATGATCCAGGTGTTTATGATACAGGTGTTAATGATCCAGGTGTTAATGATGCAGGTGTTAATGATCCAGATGTTAATGATCCAGGTATTAATGATCCAGGTGTTCATGATCCAGGTGTTAATGATCCAGGTGTTAATGATCCAGGTGTTAATGATCCAGGTGTTAATGTTCCAGATGTTGATGATACAGGTATGAATGATCCAGATGTTAATGATCCAGGTGTTAATGATCCAGGTGTTCATGATCCAGGTGTTAATGATGCAAGTGTTAATGATCCAGGTGTTAATGATCCAGGTGTTAATGTTCCAGATGTTGATGATACAGGTATGAATGATCCAGATGTTAATGATCCAGATGTTAATGATCCAGGTGTTAATGATCCAGATGTTAATGATCCAGGTGTTTATGATACAGGTGTTAATGATCCAGGTGTTAATGATCCAGGTATTAATGATCCAGGTGTTCATGATCCAGGTGTTAATGATGCAGGTGTTAATGATCCAGGTGTTAATGATCCAGGTGTTAATGTTCCAGATGTTGATGATACAGGTATGAATGATCCAGATGTTAATGATCCAGGTGTTAATGATCCAGGTGTTCATGATCCAGGTGTTAATGATGCAAGTGTTAACGATCCAGGTGTTAATGATGCAGATGTTAATGAACTAGGTGTTAATGATGCAGGTGTTAATGATCCAGGTGTTAATGATCCAGGTGTTTATGATGCAGGTGTTAATGATCCAGATGTTTATGATGCAGGTGTTAATGATCCAGGTATTAATGATCCAGGTGTTCATGATCCAGGTGTTAATGATGCAAGTGTTAATGATGCAGGTGTTAATGATCCAGATGTTAATGATCCAGGTGTTTATGATACAGGTGTTAATGATCCAGGTGTTAATGATCCAGGTGTTAATGATCCAGGTATTAATAATCCAGGTGTTAATGATACAGGTTTTAATGATCCAGGTGTTAATGATCCAGGTGTTAATGATACAGGTATTAATGATCCAGGTGTTCATGATCCAGGTGTTAATGATCCAGATGTTAATGATCCAGGTGTTTATGATACAGGTGTTAATGATCCAGGTGTTAATGATCCAGGTATTAATGATCCAGGTGTTCATGATCCAGGTGTTAATGATGCAAGTGTTAATGATCCAGGTGTTAATGACCTAGGTGTTAATGATCAAGGTTTTAATGATCCAGGTGTTAATGTTCCAGATGTTGATGATGCAGGTGTTAATGATCCAGATGTTAATGATCCAGGTGTTTATGATACAGGTGTTAATGATACAGGTGTTAATGATCCAGGTGTTAATGATCCAGGTATTAATAATCCAGGTGTTAATGATACAGGTTTTAATGATCCAGGTGTTAATGATCCAGGTGTTAATGATACAGGTATTAATGATCCAGGTGTTCATGATCCAGGTGTTAATGATCCAGATGTTAATGATCCAGGTGTTTATGATACAGGTGTTAATGATCCAGGTGTTAATGATCCAGGTATTAATGATCCAGGTGTTCATGATCCAGGTGTTAATGATGCAAGTGTTAATGATCCAGGTGTTAATGACCTAGGTGTTAATGATCAAGGTTTTAATGATCCAGGTGTTAATGTTCCAGATGTTGATGATGCAGCTGTTAATGATCCAGGTGTTAATGATGAAGGTGTTAATGATGCAGGTCTTGATGATCCAGATTTTAATGATCCAGGTGTTCATGATCCAGGTGTTAATGATGCAGCTGTTAATGATCCAGGTGTTAATGATGCAGGTCTTAATGATCCAGATGTTAATGATCCAGGTCTTAATGATCCAGATGTTAATGATCCAGGTGTTAATGATCCAGGTATTAATGTTCCAGGTGTTAATGAACCAGGTGTTAATGAACCACGTGTTAATGAGTCAGGTGTTAATGATGCAGGTGTTAATGAGTCAGGTGTTAATGATGCAGGTGTTAATGAGTCAGGTGTTAATGATGCAGGTGTTAATGAGTCAGGTGTTAATGATGCAGGTGTTAATGATTCAGGTGTTAATGATGCAGGTGTTAATGAGTCAGGTGTTAATGATGCAGGTGTTAATGAGTCAGGTGTTAATGATGCAGGTGTTAATGAGTCAGGTGTTAATGATGCAGGTGTTAATGTTACAGGTATTAATGAGTCAGGTGTTAATGATGCAGATGTTAATGAGTCAGGTGTTAATGATGCAGGTGTTAATGAGTCAGGTGTTAATGATGCAGATGTAAATGAGTCAGGTGTTAATGATGCAGGTGTTAATGAGTCAGGTGTTAATGATGCAGGTGTTAATGATCCAGTTGTTAATGTTACAGGTGTTAATGAGTCAGGTGTTAATGATGCAGGTGTTAATGAGTCAGGTGTTAATGATGCAGGTGTTAATGAGTCAGGTGTTAATGATGCAGGTGTTAATGATCCAGGTGTTAATGATCCAGTTGTTAATGTTACAGGTGTTAATGAGTCAGGTGTTAATGATGCAGATGTTAATGAGTCAGGTGTTAATGATGCAGGTGTTAATGAGTCAGGTGTTAATGATGCAGGTGTTAATGAGTCAGGTGTTAATGATGCAGGTGTTAATGAGTCAGGTGTTAATGATGCAGGTGTTAATGAGTCAGGTGTTAATGATGCAGATGTTAATGAGTCAGGTGTTAATGATGCAGGTGTTAATGAGTCAGGTGTTAATGATGCAGGTGTTAATGATCCAGTTGTTAATGTTACAGGTGTTAATGAGTCAGGTGTTAATGATGCAGGTGTTAATGATCCAGTTGTTAATGTTACAGGTGTTAATGAGTCAGGTGTTAATGATGCAGGTGTTAATGAGTCAGGTGTTAATGATGCAGGTGTTAATGAGTCAGGTGTTAATGATGCAGGTGTTAATGAGTCAGGTGTTAATGATGCAGGTGTTAATGATCCAGGTGTTAATGATCCAGGTGTTAATGTTACAGGTGTTAATGAGTCAGGTGTTAATGATGCAGGTGTTAATGAGTCAGGTGTTAATGATGCAGGTGTTAATGAGTCAGGTGTTAATGATGCAGGTGTTAATGAGTCAGGTGTTAATGATGCAGGTGTTAATGAGTCAGGTGTTAATGATGCAGGTGTTAATGAGTCAGGTGTTAATGATGCAGGTGTTAATGAGTCAGGTGTTAATGATGCAGGTGTTAATGAGTCAGGTGTTAATGATGCAGGTGTTAATGATCCAGTTGTTAATGTTACAGGTGTTAATGAGTCAGGTGTTAATGATGCAGGTGTTAATGAGTCAGGTGTTAATGATGCAGGTGTTAATGAGTCAGGTGTTAATGATGCAGGTGTTAATGATCCAGGTGTTAATGATGCAGGTGTTAATGATTCAGGTGTTAATGATGCAGGTGTTAATGAGTCAGGTGTTAATGATGCAGGTGTTAATGAGTCAGGTGTTAATGATGCAGGTGTTAATGAGTCAGGTGTTAATGATGCAGGTGTTAATGATCCAGGTGTTAATGATCCAGTTGTTAATGATACAGGTGTTAATGAGTCAGGTGTTAATGATGCAGGTGTTAATGAGTCAGGTGTTAATGATGCAGGTGTTAATGAGTCAGGTGTTAATGATGCAGGTGTTAATGAGTCAGGTGTTAATGATGCAGGTGTTAATGAGTCAGGTGTTAATGATGCAGGTGTTAATGAGTCAGGTGTTAATGATGCAGGTGTTAATGAGTCAGGTGTTAATGATGCAGGTGTTAATGAGTCAGGTGTTAATGATGCAGGTGTTAATGATCCAGGTGTTAATGATCCAGTTGTTAATGTTACAGGTATTAATGAGTCAGGTGTTAATGATGCAGATGTTAATGAGTCAGGTGTTAATGAGTCAGGTGTTAATGATGCAGGTGTTAATGAGTCAGGTGTTAATGAGTCAGGTGTTAATGATCCAGGTATTAATGATCCAGGTGTTCATGATCCAGGTGTTAATGATGCAGGTGTTAATGATGCAGGTGTTAATGATGCAGGTCTTGATGATCCAGATTTTAATGATCCAGGTGTTCATGATCCAGGTGTTAATGATGCAGCTGTTAATGATCCAGGTGTTAATGATGAAGGTGTTAATGATGCAGGTGTTAATGAGTCAGGTGTTAATAATGCAGGTGTTAATGATCCAGGTGTTAATGATGAAGGTGTTAATGAGTCAGGTGTTAATGATGCAGGTGTTAATGAGTCAGGTGTTAATGATGCAGGTGTTAATGAGTCAGGTGTTAATGATGCAGGTGTTAATGAGTCAGGTGTTAATGATGCAGATGTTAATGAGTCAGGTGTTAATGATGCAGGTGTTAATGAGTCAGGTGTTAATGATGCAGGTGTTAATGAGTCAGGTGTTAATGATGCAGGTGTTAATGAGTCAGGTGTTAATGATGCAGGTGTTAATGATCCAGGTGTTAATGATCCAGTTGTTAATGTTACAGGTGTTAATGAGTCAGGTGTTAATGATGCAGATGTTAATGAGTCAGGTGTTAATGATGCAGGTGTTAATGAGTCAGGTGTTAATGATGCAGGTGTTAATGAGTCAGGTGTTAATGATGCAGGTGTTAATGAGTCAGGTGTTAATGATGCAGGTGTTAATGATCCAGTTGTTAATGTTACAGGTGTTAATGAGTCAGGTGTTAATGATGCAGGTGTTAATGAGTCAGGTGTTAATGATGCAGGTGTTAATGAGTCAGGTGTTAATGATGCAGGTGTTAATGAGTCAGGTGTTAATGATGCAGGTGTTAATGAGTCAGGTGTTAATGATGCAGGTGTTAATGAGTCAGGTGTTAATGATGCAGGTGTTAATGAGTCAGGTGTTAATGATGCAGGTGTTAATGAGTCAGGTGTTAATGATGCAGGTGTTAATGATCCAGGTGTTAATGATCCAGTTGTTAATGTTACAGGTATTAATGAGTCAGGTGTTAATGATGCAGGTGTTAATGATGCAGGTGTTAATGAGTCAGGTGTTAATGAGTCAGGTGTTAATGATGCAGGTGTTAATGAGTCAGGTGTTAATGATGCAGGTGTTAATGATTCAGGTGTTAATGATCCAGGTGTTAATGATCCAGGTGTTAATGATCCAGGTGTTAATGATGCAGGTGTTAATGATGCAGGTGTTAATGATCCAGATGTTAATGATCCAGGTGTTTATGATACAGGTGTTAATGATACAGGTGTTAATGATCCAGGTGTTAATGATCCAGGTATTAATAATCCAGGTGTTAATGATACAGGTTTTAATGATCCAGGTGTTAATGATCCAGGTGTTAATGATACAGGTATTAATGATCCAGGTGTTCATGATCCAGGTGTTAATGATCCAGATGTTAATGATCCAGGTGTTTATGATACAGGTGTTAATGATCCAGGTGTTAATGATCCAGGTATTAATGATCCAGGTGTTCATGATCCAGGTGTTAATGATGCAAGTGTTAATGATCCAGGTGTTAATGACCTAGGTGTTAATGATCAAGGTTTTAATGATCCAGGTGTTAATGTTCCAGATGTTGATGATGCAGCTGTTAATGATCCAGGTGTTAATGATCCAGGTGTTAATGATGAAGGTGTTAATGATGAAGGTGTTAATGATCCAGATGTTAATGATCCAGGTGTTCATGATCCAGGTGTTAATGATGCAGCTGTTAATGATCCAGGTGTTAATGATGCAGGTCTTAATGATCCAGATGTTAATGATCCAGGTCTTAATGATCCAGATGTTAATGATCCAGGTGTTAATGATCCAGGTATTAATGTTCCAGGTGTTAATGAACCAGGTGTTAATGATGAAGGTGTTAATGATGCAGGTGTTAATGATTCAGGTGTTAATGATCCAGGTGTTAATGATCCAGGTGTTAATGATGCAGGTGTTAATGAGTCAGGTGTTAATGATGCAGGTGTTAATGAGTCAGGTGTTAATGATGCAGGTGTTAATGAGTCAGGTGTTAATGATGCAGGTGTTAATGAGTCAGGTGTTAATGATGCAGATGTTAATGAGTCAGGTGTTAATGATGCAGGTGTTAATGAGTCAGGTGTTAATGATGCAGGTGTTAATGAGTCAGGTGTTAATGATGCAGGTGTTAATGAGTCAGGTGTTAATGATGCAGGTGTTAATGATCCAGGTGTTAATGATCCAGTTGTTAATGTTACAGGTGTTAATGAGTCAGGTGTTAATGATGCAGGTGTTAATGAGTCAGGTGTTAATGATGCAGGTGTTAATGAGTCAGGTGTTAATGATGCAGATGTTAATGAGTCAGGTGTTAATGATGCAGGTGTTAATGAGTCAGGTGTTAATGATGCAGGTGTTAATGAGTCAGGTGTTAATGAGTCAGGTGTTAATGAGTCAGGTGTTAATGATGCAGGTGTTAATGAGTCAGGTGTTAATGATGCAGGTGTTAATGAGCCAGGTGTTAATGATGCAGGTGTTAATGATGCAGGTGTTAATGAGTCAGGTGTTAATGATGCAGGTGTTAATGATCCAGGTGTTAATGATCCAGTTGTTAATGTTACAGGTGTTAATGAGTCAGGTGTTAATGATGCAGATGTTAATGAGTCAGGTGTTAATGATTCAGGTGTTAATGATGCAGGTGTTAATGAGTCAGGTGTTAATGATGCAGGTGTTAATGAGTCAGGTGTCATAGTTACAGCCAGATGTCATTGTTATAACCTGTTGTCATAGTTACAGCCAGATGTCATAGTTACAGCCTGTTGTCATAGCTACAGCCAGTTGTTACACAAACAGGATTCACTTTAGTTCGGACTTCACCTATCAGCTTTGTAAGTCGGGTGTAACATTTCACATTTGTCTTCAGGGTGTCATTGTTCTATAAATATTAGACCCATATGAATTCAGACCGACAAACACTTCATGTGTTCTCAGACTCATGAGATGGAGCTTTTCTGCGTTGGTTGAAATCCGTCTGGATTCTGTTCTTTCTGTTGATTATCACAATTTCACAGTTCATCTGAGAGTCGTGTAAAAACCGATTAAAACAGGTTCACGCTACATTCCTCCTCATTCCCACAGATCACACTCCACACCAGGAAGTGTGTGCAGGATTCAGAGGTAAGATCTGGTAATTAGCTCCAAACCAGCCCTAACATTTCAGATCTATTATGAGATTTCTGCACCGCGCCTATCAGCCTTATCAAATGATTACTGAGCGATGAAAAATGAGGAATAAGAAATGGCTGAATGGAGGGTAAAATAACAGTAACATACACACACACAGAAACTGACGCACACAGATACACACTCACAGGTGTGGAGTTGATGGTGGATTCTGGATAAAAAGTCCCTGTGCGCCCTCATTCTCCTGACGGTGACAGACGGAGAGAGAGATGAAAGAACGGATGGATGTGTGGTGGAATGAAAGGTGGAGGAGGAGATGAAAGAGAGGGGGTCAAGAGACTGAGCGACAGGTTTCATCTTTCTGTGGGGGGGTTTGCCCTGTTTGGCCCAGTTCACTCTGCTCATTTACAATCTGATGGCTCTTCGTGGCTCACATCCTGTCGACATCACAAGCTGATAAAGGGAGCAAACGGCAGACTGAGATGAAAAGATGGAATCAGCCGCTCACCGACTGACGACCAGTCAACGTCAGACTTCAGTTTGTAAATCCTTTTAATCTACGGGATAACATTTCATCACTCCTCAGGTAATCAGGGACTGAAAACTGAAGTGACAATATGGAGGGACATTCGTCGACCAACATGTTTAATAACCCAAAAGTTCAAACCACAGACTGTAGACGACACGGACTGAGAAACGGCAAACATATAAGTCATGTTACTGTTAGCGCATTTCTATTGGCTGGTAGTTGATGTAATCAGACGAGCCGGGCCCGGAGAGAACGTGCACAGTTTGGCTCGGGCGGTTCGATCTGAACTCTAATTTCACCATGACAAGAACACTTCCTGCAACACTCATCTGTCAGAGGTTCAGCTGTGAGCTTTCAAATAGATCATGTTAAACGTAAGGTGTGTGTGTGTGTGTGTGTGTGTGTGTGTGTGTGTGTGTGTGTGTGTGTTTGTGTGTGCGTGTGTGAGTATTAAGTTACAGTCACAAGAAGCCTTCGTCAAACTGCTGTAGCCAATAAGAGGCTCGGAGCCCCGGGCGCAACACTCCACGACTTCAGTTTACATCTCCACCTCTGCTCCCCCCTCACCCCCTCACACCTCCCCCCACCTACCTCACCCCCCTTGCGTCCCTCACACACCTCACCTCTCTTGCCTCCCTCACCTTCCTAGCCTCTCTCACCTCCCTCGCCTCCGTCCCCTCCTTCACCTTACCCACCTCCCGCGCCTCCCTCCGCCTCACTCCTTTCTTCCTCCTGCTCTTCTCTTTTCTGTGAGCGTCGTGACAGCCTCTGGAGTCAAAAGCTTTCATCTACAGCGTCACCTGTCACTTCCATCCACAGCGTTTTTGTTGTTCTACCAGAGCGAGGGATGAGAGGAGAGGAGGAGGTGGAGAGGAGGAGTGAAAGGGGGAGGCTGACATGTCGGCAGATGATGAAGAACATGAAGAGAAGCACAGTGACACTGCGTAAAGAATCTGTGATTTGAGGTTACATTTACATTTTACACTGTCGAGATTCAGCTGACGCTTCTTTTCTTCTTCTTCTTCTGCTGACTGACGATGAATTCAGCAGAACAACGAGTTTAAACAGAGTCATAGAATAAGAGACTACATGTCGCCGTCTTCATTCATGCACGGCCTGCTCCGACCACCACCTCAGCGGCAAGTAAGTGTGGACAACAGGAATGTGAGGAATACAAAGGAGAAATCCTTCCTGCATATTATCACATATGCTCTTTTGTAAAGCGTCTTGAGATAACAGTTATGAACTGGCGCTATACAAATAATGATTGATTGATTGATTGATTGATTGATTGATTGATTGATTGATTGATTGATTGATTGATTGATGGATATCTTCTGACATGAAGTCCAGTACATGTCCAAGAGGGAAAAGGTGCAGTAGTGGACTGAGGTGAAATAAATGAAGGGGACCTTTATCCTTAATGACAGAGATTCTGCAGCCTTACTGCTAAAAACTTGTGTTATGTTCTCAATATAAAATGTATATTAAGATGGACAGCTTGCCTCAGCCACCTTCTGTTCAACAGGATGAAGCCAGAATATCGCCGTGACGACGCTGACATGTTGTAAACTTGGAACCAGAGTCTGTGCAGTACAGATCAGCTGTATGAGCCGCGGTATTGACGCCACGCTGCTTCCTTTACCATATAAACACATTAAACTTACTGATGACACGTCAGAGACCGCTGAGGTGGAGACAGTCCTCAGCAGAACTGACGACAAACAAGAGCAAACTGCACCGAGCACCAACACTATTTGTGTGTGAATATCATCAGAGCTTTATAGTTTGTGAGTTAGACCTTGAGATGGAGCAGACAGAGGATGAACATGATGAACCAGTTTTGGAGATATTAGAGACTGTGATCATTCTGAGAGAATCAGGCCTGCAGGAATGTTACGGTGAGTGGCTCCAGTTTGAGCTGGGCGTTACTTAGATGATTCTTTCTTCCTTGTCCCTTATTCCTCATTTCTTCCTTAAATCACCTGAATGCACTGGTCTTTACTGTCAGTTTTAAGCTGTGACATATTATAACTCATTAAACCAGGATCCATCAAAGACACCCATTTGTTTCCAAAAGGAGAGATGAGACGAGCGTTTGTACGATGGGCCTTAATGTACGCACAGATTTGTTTTCATGATTGCCCCAATTACTGCGCGCTGATCACATTACATCCTCGGAGCTTTGTCACAGCTGCCAGACGCTCAGCATATTGGATTATCACAGGTAATCCAGCTCACATTATGCTATTATTGTTTTAAAGTCAGATCCTGAATCCACTATAGGAGAATCAGAAGCCCACGCTGACTAAACCAACGCTGCCGTGTCATGAAATGCTTCAGTGGGAAGAGGCAGTGATTATCTCCCCTGAGGGATTTGCTCATTAAATTGATTGCATGGATTTACATTGAAATCCAGAAATGATAAACCTCACATCTCCTCTGAAATGTCTGCACAAACACCTCGATGAAAATCAGAATTGACATTTTAAACACAACTGGCAGGTGCATCAGTAAGAACTTGTGTTCTAAGGATGAAATTTGCAGTTTTTATGTGAACTGTTCAAAGAATTAAAGGGGAATGAGAATAAATGGTGCACAGGATAACTACTTTTCAGTTGATGCAGCGGAGCAGTCAAAAAAATGCTTCCACCAAGCCTACAGGACTGAGAGAGGTCCTGGTACAAGCCTGATGTCCAGGCCTTGTGACCACGTTGACAGGTCGGGTTTATGTGTCGCACTGATAGAGCCTCTCTGCAGCCGCTGCGTCAGCCTGCTGAATCTCTGGTTCCCCATGACTGAGAGAGATGTAAAAGGTGACAGCGAGGGCAACGTCTCTATTCAGATCAAGCCGAACTCATCGCCTAAAGCATCCTCTGACTGCCAAGCATTTCTGCATAGCTGTCGCTTTGCCCCCCTGTACAACACCTGATGGGACATTGTTTACAATGTTAACATGACAAAATGTCTCAGAGAGGCACCCGATGACAGACCGGCCTGCCACATGCTCGTAGCTGCTTGATCAAAACACTGGCTAACTCTGAAATGGTGACAGTTTGCTCTGCTAAGACAAAAACATCCTGAAACATCACTGCAAACCACTCACTAAAGCCTGATCAGTCAAACCACTCACTAAAGGCTTATCAGCAAAAACCACTCACTAAAGCCTGATCAGCCAAACCACTCAAATCTACAGCCTGACCAGTCAAACATTCATATCTACAGCCTGACCAGTGAAACCACTCATATCTACAGTCTGAAAAACAAAACCGGCCTTTAAGATGAATAAAGTTCTCTCAGTCCGCGTCTAGAATATTACACTCACAGAATGCAGGTATATGCTTCGGTTATTAGGCCTGCTCGTGGTACCTACAGTCTCTAAATGTACTATGGGAGGTAGAGCCTTCAGTTATCAGGCCTGCTCGTGGTACCTACAGTCTCTAAATGTACTATGGGAGGTAGAGCCTTCAGTTATCAGGCCTGCTTGTGGTACCTACAGTCCCTAAATGTACTATGGGAGGTAGAGCCTTCAGTTATCGGGCCTGCTCGTGGTACCTACGGTCTCTAAATGTACTATGGGAGGTAGAGCCTTCAGTTATCAGGCCTGCTCGTGGTACCTACGGTCTCTAAATGTACTATGGGAGGTAGAGCCTTCAGTTATCAGGCCTGCTCGTGGTACCTGTAGTCTCTAAATGTACTATGGGAGGTAGAGCCTTCAGTTATCAGGCCTGCTCGTGGTACCTACAGTCTCTAAATGTACTATGGGAGGTAGAGCCTTCAGTTATCAGGCCTGCTCGTGGTACCTACGGTCTCTAAATGTACTATGGGAGGTAGAGCCTTCAGTTATCAGGCCTGCTCGTGGTACCTACAGTCTCTAAATGTACTATGGGAGGTAGAGCCTTCAGTTATCAGGCCTGCTCGTGGTACCTACGGTCTCTAAATGTACTATGGGAGGTAGAACCTTCAGTTATCAGGCCTGCTCGTGGTACCTACGGTCTCTAAATGTACTATGGGAGGTAGAGCCTTCAGTTATCAGGCCTGCTCGTCGTAGCTTGTGGCTCTTTGCATTCCCATCATATTACTGCATGACACTATCTGTAAATCTTCATGTGCTATGCAAGTTATTTACTAGTCATCTTCTCGGGAGCTCTCTTGTCTCGTTGGTTCCTCTGGATTGTAGGAGGGTATGGCCTGCTGCTGTGGATCCCCCCTCCTGACTCCAACTGCTACAAGTATCCCTATTTGTTGTGCATTGTTTTGTTAATAAGATTTATCAAGACAACTTGGAATGGACCATACAAAGTCACCTTATTCTCCAAGTTAGTTCAAGTTATCTAGATTTAAAGGTGGATTTAATTCTATTTTGTGTTTTGCATTTGACATTTTGCATCTCACCTGGTGTAATGTTATATACAAAGGATAAATCCTTCCTGCATAGATAGATAGATAGATAGATAGATAGATAGATAGATAGATAGATAGATAGATAGATAGATAGATAGATAGATAGATAGATAGATAGATAGATAGATAGATAGATAGATAGATAGATAGATAGATAGATAGATAGATAGATAGATAGATAGATAGATAGATAGATAGATAGATAGATGTACTTTATTGATCCCAAACTGGGAAATTGTGGCGTTACAGCAGCAGGTTATCAAACACACAATGTTAGTAACTAAAACAATATAATATTAAATACAAAGTGAATAAGCACTAGAATATAAGAATAACAAAAAATAGGATTCAGAAGAACTATATACATCCAGGATTTAACTAAACATTACTACTAGTCTAGAATGTGGAAGATTAGATGCAACATTTGTAGGTCATGTTTAGCTGAATGTAAACAGACTTTCCAGGAGGTAGATGAACATGTGTAATAAACAGTGATAACAGTAGTTAAAGAGCAGTATTGATATAAAGAGCTGTCCAGAGCTGTGCAAATTCTGAGCTGTGCCATCAATTATACCTATATTAAAGTGCAGGAGTGTAGACATATATCATCTGAAACTATTGACTATAATGATGAGTAGGCAAGACAAAAGAAGTGAACTTTAGTGCAGGGATAATTAGTAAACTTTACATAAGCAGAACAGCTGTGCAATAAATGATACCTATATTAAAGTGCAGGAGTGTAGACATGTTATCATCTGAAACTATTGACTATAATGATGAGTAAACAAGACAGACGAAGTGAAATTGAGTGCAGGGATAATTTGTAAAAGAGTTGGATCAGTCTGTTAGAGAAGCTGCTCCGCTGTCTGTCCAGTAGGTGGTGCAGAGGGTGATCAGGATTATCCATAATGGATAACAGTTTGTTCAGAGTCCTCCTCTCTGTCACCACTACAAAAGAGTCCAGCTTGCAGCCAATCACAGAGCAGGCTTTCTTAATGAGTTTGTCCAGTCTCTTAATGTCACCGGCTCCAGACCTGCTCCCCCAACAGACCACAGCAGAAAACAGTGCACTGGCAACAACAGACTGATAGAAGATCTCCAACATCTTGCTGCACACGTTGAAGGATCTCAGCTTCCTCAGAAAGTAGAGTCTGCTCATCCCCTTCTTGTACACAGCCTGAGTGTTGGCTTTCCCGTTCAGTCTGTTGTCCATGTTGACACCCAGGTACCTGTACTCCTCAACCACAGTCACATCCTCTCCCAGGATACACAGCGGCTGTGGCGCTGTCCTCTTCCTTCTAAAGTCAATCACCATCTCTCTGGTCTTGTCCAAGTTCAGAATCAGGTGATTTCTTCCTGTCCACTCCACAAAGTTGTCCACCAGCATCCTGTACTCCTATTCCTGCCCATCACTAATACACCCTACCACTGCAGAATCATCAGAAGATTTCTGCAGATGGCATGACCTGGAGTTGTACTGAAAGTCAGAGGTGTACAAGGTGAAAAGGCAGCACAGTCCCCTGTGGAGCTCCTGTACTACTCTCCACCGTTCCAGACTGAACACTGCCAAGTCGGACAAACTGTGGTCTGTCTGTCAGGTAGTCGGTAATCCAGGAGGTGATGGACGAGTCCACACCCATCACCTGCAGCTTCTCTTCCAGCAGTTGTGGCTGGATGGTGTTGAATGCACTGGAGAAATCAAAGAAGGTGATTCTCACAGTGCAGCCATTTCCCTCCAGATGTGAGTGAGCACGCTGCAGCAGGTAGATGATGGCGTCGTCCACTCCCAGGTGTGGCTGGTAGGCAAAGTGTAGAGGGTCAAGGGATGGTTTCACCTGTGGCCTGAGGTGGGTCAAGACAAGCCTCTCCAGCACCTTCATCACATGAGATGTAAGAGCAACTGGTGGTGCATATATGCTTCCCATATGCTCTTTTGTAAAGCGTCTCGAGAAAACACTTGTGAATTGGCGCTGTACAAATAATGATTGATTGATTGATTATATTTATTGTACTTTTATCTCCACAACAAAGCTTTCAGTTTGAGGCTAGTAGATAAGCTAATTGTGATTGGATCTGAATTCCCAGACAATCATTTTTGATGCAACTTGTTTTTTGAAAGTTTACATGTGAAATAAAAATTGACCTGACCTGCCATTATGACAAAACTGGAGAGGTCATCTTGTTCTCTTCACATTTTGCACAAGAGCTGGTTGAGTAATATCTGCATTCTCAGATGGATTCATCTCTTAGTTTCTGGTGCTAAACAGAAATCTATGTTTCTGCAGATATCTGCACCCACGGGCCTGTCTGCATTTAATCACAGCATTCACACACGCACCAACTACCACCACGGGCTGTGTCCTGGATGTACTCCAACAAATCAGACTGTCTCTTACACACACACTCACAGTAACTCTAGAAATAGGGCGACAGATGTACTCTCAGAGGTTTGTGAAGCTTTTTATCGAGCCAAAGTTCCACCGGGACGCATTCAGACGGACAAAAACATGTTGATAATGGCCGCACCACATAGAGCCGGGACAGGGGACCAAGAGATGGATGGGGGGGGGGGGGGGGGGGGGCTGGATGGCAAAGTGTCTGAGTGGTGAGGGGGGAAAGAAGGGGCCGGGCTGAGATCCCAAGAGGTGAGGTCAAGACCAGATGGCATTAGACTGCGGATCAGTGATTAACAGTGACAGAAGGACATATCGCACACACACGCACACGCACACACACACACACACACACACACACACACACACACACACACACACACTCACCAGGAAAGTCCTTTAGTTCGCTTTCTTTGGTCCGGACCAAATACTATGTTTCTTTTTTGGTTTGGTGCAGTTTGTGTTCACATTGCACTTTTGCGAGAGGCCCAGAATTTGTAAACAAAACCATGTGTACAAAGATCATTCAATCATTGGACAAAAAGGTCTGGGGCGGGGTAAAGCGCTAATCACAAAGTAAAAGTAAACAAACATGGAGATCTTGCGTGCTGCACTTTGAGCAGCAAGAGCGTTTGATACAACGTCGGGTTTATGATGTGATGCTTGTCATTTTGCAACCACGAAGACGTGCTGCAAGAAGGCTGCGGAGGAGAGCTATAATGTGCGCCTACCATGGCATGCTAACAGCAAGCCTTTTGTGCAGAAGACGGACCAGGTGTGAAGTTAATTCATAAAGTTGCTACCTGATCAACAGATTTTTTACATCACAAAATATTAGTGCTGACACTAAACAACCTATTTTTCTCCTTTCCTATCAGAAGAATATGTGTCAATCTATGCTCCCAGGATTGGTGGCAACTCATTAACAATAACTGGACTGACAGAGAGTGGTTATTGAATTTCAGAATGCATAGAGGCACTTTTGATCATCTCTGCGGCATCCTCCGACCCTATTTGCCATCCAGCACACCAGGTACCGAAGGCCTCTCTCTGTAGAGATGAGGGTCGCAGTTTGTGTGTGGAGGCTAGCGACTAACCTGGAATACAGGTCCATCTCCCACCTCTTTGGTGTTGGTATATCCACGTGCTGCTTCATCACCCAGGAAGTTATAACAGCCATAAATGCCATCTTAAAACCACTGTACCTAAAAACACCCTCTGCTGATGAGTTTAGAGCTACATTACAGGGCTTCAGAGATAGATGGAGATTCCCCCAAGTTGCTGGAGCCATTGATGGCACACACATATGCATCAAGGCTCCACCAGACACACCAGAGGACTACTACAACAGGAGAGGCCAGTATTCTGTGATCCTACAGGCTGTAGTAGACCACAAGATGACATTTTGGGATATTAATATTGGACAGCCAGGATGAGTACATGATGCTAGAGTTTTTGCTCTTTCCTCTCTGTTCGGGGCCAGAGGAGTGCATTGTTGCCACAATGGACTGAAACATTTGAGGGTGTTAATGGGCCTCTTGTGATTTTGGGAGATGGCGCTTATCCTTTACTGCCCTGGCTTATGAAGCCATTCTGTGAGACCAGAGCAACTTCTGATCAAATTGATTTCAACCACCGCCTTAGTCAGGCAAGAATGACCGTCGAGAAGGCCTTTGGGCGCCTCAAAGGTCGCTGGAGATGCCTCCTTAAGCAAAATGAAACACACATTACTCTGGTCAGTCAAGTCACCTCAGCATGTTGCGTGTTACACAACTTTTGTGAAACACAGAATAAGGAATACAATGAGGAGGGAGACATTGTGGAGGATGAAGATGAAGTGGATGAAGGACGGAATCCTGAGCAGGCCAGAGACCGGCAGGCTCATGAGAATAGAAATGCACTGTGTGCCTATTGTTCAAGGTTGTAGACAAACATGAAACATTCTGTGTTTAATCACATCTAGAGAACACAAGCTTTCAGAAAATGTCAAGTCTCAAACCATACATTTTCTGAAAGCTTATGTCCTCTAGATGTGATTAAACGTACATTGACACTTGTCCCACCTTCCTCTGTCAGTGATTCTTAAAGTGGGGTCCCCGGACCCCCAGGGGTCCGCGAACCATAGCTTGGGGGTCTGCGGAATCATTTACAAAAAATTATAAAAGTGTGCTGTATCATTGAAAAGCATGTCTACAAACTGGGACCTCTTGCACCAATAAAAGCAATTTTGTAAAATACTCCCGCCCACTTTTTTTTTGTGCCAATAGATCAACTCTGATATGATCGTGACATGTCTGTCACTTCATAGTGCGCTAGGCACTGAGTGCGCAACGATAAAAATAAAATAAAATAAAAACACCTCGGAGCCAAGCTTAGCTCAATTAAGCTAAAATAAATGAGCATGGACAAATATCTGTGTCAGTCCGACTCAAGTGACAACCTCAAGCTAGCAAAAGTGAGAAAATATGATCAAAGTTACATTGAGTTTGGTTTTATTGAGAACAGCGATGGGAGACCAAAATGCGTGCTGTGTCTTCAGGTGCTAGCGAATGAAGCATTGAAGCCAGCCAAGCTAAAGCGGCATCTGCTTACAAAGCACCCGGAATGTAAGGACAAATCGAAGGTTTTTTTCCATCGAAAGAGTGAGGAGTACAACCGCCAGAAAACGCGGATGGTAAACCTGACCACAACTTCGGAGATAGCACAAAAGGCTTCTTATTGAGTGGCTCAGCGGATAGCTAAAAGTAAGAAGCCACACACAATAGCAGAAGAACTGATAGTTCCAGCCGGCGTTGAAAGGTGTGAAGTGATGCTTGGAACAGAAGCAGCTAACAAACTGAAAGCTGTCCCCCTCTCAAATGACACTGTAAGGAGGAGAATTGACGAAATTTCAGCTGACATTCAGTCACAGTTACTGGATAGATTGCGTTCATGTCAACAATTTTCGATTCAGTTGGACGAATCTACAGACTTTGCCAATGCAGCACAGTTAATTGTTTATGTTCGATATCCATGGGAAGGGAAACTTTCTGTGCTGCAAAGAGGTGCCTGGAAGGACTACAGGTGAGGAAATATTCAGACTTGTAGATGCTTTCATGACTGAAGCAGGATTGAGCTGGGAAAAATGTGTGGCCGTTTGTACAGCTGGTGCGGCGGCAATGACAGGCCGAAAAAGTGGCGTTATTGCGCGGATAAAGGCTGTCAACCCGAATATTATGTTTACACATTGTACAGTATGCTGCACCGTCAGGCGCTGTCATCCAAAAGCATGGATCCAGAGCTTCACTTTGTTTTGAATTCTGTTGTGAATGCCGTTAATTTTGTGAAGTCAAGAGCACTGCAGTCTTGTTTGTTTGGACAACTTTGTCGGGAGATGGATGCTGGGCATGACGCACTGCTGTATCACACTGAAGTGCGATGGCTCTCCCGCGCTAAAGTTCTGCAGCGGGTGTTTGAGCTCCGCCGTGAGATGTCAGAGTTTATGAGAAAGGATAAACCCAACATCCCAGAGTTTTTTTCCGACCCGGAATACTTGGCCAAATTGGCATATCTTGCCGACATATACAACTCACTCAACAGCCTGAACCTCTCTATCCAAGGACGGTATGCATCCATCCTGGAAGTCAGCGACAAAATCACTGGTTTCATGTAGAAAACAGAGCTGTGGAGGACAAGGATACAAGAAACAGACATTTTTCCCCAACTGACTGAGTTTCTACACGCAAATAATCTGTCTGTGGCCACTGTGAGAGAGACAGCCACCTCTCATCTCACAGCACTGAGTGAACACTTCAGCTCATATTTCTCTGATTTGAACATCGATGCCTGGGATTGGGTTCGGGATCCCTTTGCCACGGCTGCAACAAGTGGCCTGACAGGTAAAATAGAAGAGGAGCTGCTGGACTTATCCTGTGATAGGACCCTGAAGGTCAGATTCCAGGTGTCTCATGCAGACTTTTGGCCTTCCCTCTTTCAGGAGTATCCTGGAATCACAGCAAAAGCCATGCTAGTATTGCTCCCCTTTCCTACCACTTATCTGTGTGAGTGATCATTCTCGACTTTGACTGTAATGTAAACGAAGCACAGGCCTCGTCTGCATGTGGAGAGTGTCTGAGAGTCTGCTTGTCATCCATCACTCCAAGAATCGAGAAACTGTGCAGGGAGAGACAGGCTCACCCGTCTCATTAATTTTATTCACAATATTTGTGAATTCTTTGACATAAGAATATGAGCAATGTAAATATTTAAATCGAAATCTTCTTTGATGAAGCTTAATATGTGTTTTGAAACACTTAAATAAATTCTGTGATTTGTTTAGAGCTTCCTGCCAGTGATTTGAAATGGGAGCAAATAATTCCTCTTTAAAGGTTACTGAAAGTCAGCTTTAGAATCCATGAATACATGGTATTAATATGCTTATCAACGTTACGAAAATGAGGGGGTCCTTGGAAAAATGTCTCACCTGAAAGGGGTCCATGGTCTAAAAAAGTTTGAGAACCCCTGCTCTATGTCATGAACAGTACATGTTCCTATAATGCATTTCCATTGTATTGAAAGGTTTTTGAAACACATTGATTTTCAATGTAAATCTATTCCTGGGGCTGAAACAGGAAGTGCATCATAAAATGTTAAATGTTAACATTCAAATTCCTGTTCATCAAGGCCAGACCTCTACAAAAAAGTTGGTTTGGTTGGGTAGTGGGGTGCATCGTATCGCCCTCTAGCTCGTGGTCTAACTGTTAATGAAGTTATTGGATTTGTTTTATATGTTCAGTCCAGCTGAGGTCATCTAGAGCTTCTGATTTGAACTGTTTTGTTTATTATCAAAACTCTTGTTCATCTGTATATTATGGTCATAGCACAACATACTCAAAATGTTGAGTTAAAAATGACTTGCAAATTAGTTTAAACCAAGACCTTTATTAAAGTTGTAAAATGAAGGCATGTTTATTTTCACAACACATCTTTGTTTTGCTCAAGAAGGAGTCTTCATTGTTTGTAACTAAAAATACATTTTGTTGTAAATGTAAAATACATTCCTGAGTTCTATATGGAGAACATTTAAAGTGTACAAATAAAACAATATTGGTCTTTGAAATGAAAAGGCAACGGTTGAAATGTGTACGTTTTTTCACATCATTTAGAAATCTTGTGCAAACTTTGTTAGAACCAACACAACCAGCCAACCAACAGTTAGCCAAGCAATTAACACTGGAACAAAAATGGAAAAACACTGTATGAGGTAGACTTACAAGTCAAACAAATGCTGCCTCTCACTTACTTGGTTTAGAATATGAGACAGGATGTGAATCAGTTGTTTCTTCCCCATCTGCTCCGATTGCAGGTGGCTGCATGGGTGGCAGGGTCATGGGCTGTTGTGGTTGGGCCCTAGGGGGCTGAGGAATGGACCAGGTACTGGTATGGGTTGACCTCATCGGAGCTGTAGGAATCCAATGGGTTGGAGGTGGGTGCCGTGAGGGTGGGTGCTGTGGCTGACCAGAAGAGAACACGTTAACGACAGTGCTTAGTATCTGACTAAACATGTGGATGTTAGCCTGTTGCTGAGCTTGCATAGCTCTAAATCACCTTTCTTCTGCCTCCTGATTTGCCCTCAGCAGATTCTCAAAGGATGTGTTATCTTGTGTTAGGAGGTCTTGTTCAGCTGTAAACATTTCCTGTAGCTGCTGGCTCTGCTGATCCATAAAAGCCTGCAGCCAAGTATCAGACAGACCAGCTTCAGCCTTACGTTTCCTTCCCAGGTGGCTCCTAGCTTGAGCCCTAGGAATGGCCAGCTTCCCTCTCCTTTGTCCGCTCTGCCCATCACCTCTGGGCTCAGCATCGCTGTCCTACATGTCTGTGGATGGTGTGAAAGAAGTATCTGCAAGGCTATTTGTTTCTGGATCACCCTCCTCTTCTGTCAGTAAAACATGAAGTAAACAATGTTAACTCAAAGCAGAGACAACATGCCACAGAATGTCACACAGCTGCAGTCTATGTAGCCTACATTTGAGCCGTGTTCGTGAAGCTTCTGGTGGCAACATCAGGAATGCCACACACCAAGGAAAGTATGCCTAGTATTAAATAGGCTAGCATTGTTTGTAGTTGCAGGAAATGATAGCATACTGCAGCTGCTACTACTACGACTACTATAATAATATTCATTTGAATGTATTTATTCAATAGGGACAATGCAATTTAACATAGTTTCAATACAAAGCACGAAACTGATGTGCTGCATAAAGAATATATAGCTATTGCTAATTTCCAACTCGTGTCCCTAGTTAGGCCTTTGTGTAAACAACAGAGTAAATGTACAACATTCAGTTACATTAAACCCCATAACACTGTTTGAGGATCCATTAAAATGCATGTACAACAATATGACAATTCAAATGCTATAAACCACTTGAAATGACAGTTTGAAGATACACTTTAAGAGTGGGTACAGCTCTGGTTTGCTTTCAGACAGCATTTCACCTTTTTTGTAAACAATTTTAATAATAATAATACATTGATCAACTGCATTTAACCCCCCCCCCCCCCCCCATAGCTTCAGGTTCAACCAAAATTATAGGCACTGATGTATGTAACGCTATTATTCACTCACCAATTCCATCAATATCAACATCTCCAGAGAAGCAATTTGAAGGGGATGGAGCCCTTTGGCCAGTAGAGCTCTCAGATGTATTGCTATATCCACGGGGGAAACTGATGGTCTTGTTCGTAGGATTTTGTCGAGTTCGTCGAACCATGGACACTTGTTTTTTTTTTCTTCACCAGAACTCCCACTCTTGTTTAGAGCATCTCGAATCTTGATGTAATTTTGGCGGAGTTTTTTCACTTTCTCGGGACATTGTTCAGAAGACTGATTAAATCCTTTCTCATTCATTCTTTTGCTGAACGTGGCGAATATATGAAGCTATTACTGTGGCAAAACTATTTGAAAATACGTACACAGATCCACAAATGTGTAACAAGATCCACAAATGTGTGTACTGATCTGCAAATATACCAATTGCAAAATGTTAACTGATTTTTTTTTAAATTTTATTTAACCTTTATTTAACAGGAAAGAAAAAACTTGATTAGATTAAAAATCTCTTTTCAAGAGTGTCCTGGACAAGACAGGCAGCAGCACAAATAACAGAGTTTCAGACAGACAACGAGCAGCCAAACATACTTCAAGAATACATCCTTAGGCTTTAAAAGACACTAATAACAAATCTGAGCAGCAAATGTTTGTCAGGTTCATCCACAAATCTATCAGGGAGAACATCTACAGCCAGATGTGTCTGCCTCCAAGTCATTTAACTTCCTCTTAAAAGCGTCCAACGAGAGAAGTTCGCTAAGTTTCAGTTCATTTTGTAATTTGTTCCAAGTAAACGGAGCAGCAAATTTAAACGCCTTTTTACCTAGTTCCGTTCTGACTTTAGGAACAGACAATAAGAGGTCCTGGGATCGAAGATTATAAGTCCCTGTACTCTTCTGACTGATGAAGGTCAGAAGGTATGAAGGATAAGAATACGCCAGTGTTTAAGTCTGCGTAGGGTCAAAGAGGTCCATCCAACACGTTCATACAACAGACAGTGATGAGTGAGGGATTTAAAGTTGGTGATGAACCTCAGAGCTCCATGATGCACAGAGTCCAGAGCGTGTAAGCTTTGTGAGGAGGCGTGCATGTATAAAACATCACCATAATCCAGCACAGACATTAAAGTGGCAGCAACCAGCCTCTTCTTAGCCTCAAATGAGAGGCACGATTTGATTCTAAAGTAGAATCCCAGTTTCAGCTTTGACCTTTTTACCAGCTGCTGAATGTGAGGAGTAAAAGAAAGAGACTCATCAATTAAAATACCAAGATATCTGTAGCTCGAAAACAGACTCAATTTGTGTACCTTGAGAGGTCGAGATCGAAAGAAGGTTAGATGGTTTAGATTTTGCATTAGAAAACATCATGACTTTGGTTTTGTCTGCGTTTAAAACAAGTTTTGTGAATACACCCTGAGTTTAACTTCAGGTTAGATTCCTTGAGTGAGGACATCGTTACTTCTGGTTTGGTGTTAGACATTAGACTGTTAACCGTCTCGGCGTGCAGCACAGCTGTCTTTTTTATTTTCCATCTGACACGGTGGTCATTTTGATTGCCCATGCTGTGTAATAACACGTGAACCCACGTTAGTACCCAGGGGTGTGTTTGTCTTAAATAAGGTCAGGCAGGTGGAGCATCCTACCACCTAGAACCTGGAATAAAGTTTGTGGTGTAGAATGTTCTATTTCTTCTTAATGACACGATTTAAATAAAGTTTAATTACAAAAAACATTTAAAAACACTTTCATCAATAAATCTGCTTTATTGACTAACATCACCTTTGACCTCAGGATGACCAGGTGCGTGAATCACTATTAAGGCTTTCACACTTGCAGAAAACTCCTGAATAACTTCTGATATTTCCAGGAGGAGCTGCATGTGTGAACGCAAACAGCCGGACTGTATCCGGAGTTTCTCCTCCAGCCTCCTCGTATTTATTCTGCAGAAAGTCAGAGTGAGCTGATGTGAGAATGCAGCAGGATATAATCAGGAGAATTCACCTCGAGCGAGTGGGAGGGGGTGGTGACGTTTATTCCCTGTGATCACTGCACGACCATAGACTGTCTGCACGCCACCGCTACGATCTCCGTGCTCTAATGAACCTGCTGCATTCTGTTTCCTGTTCTCCAGTATGTTCTTCTCCACTCTTTAGTTCAGATTGTGATTCTGTTCAACTACACGTAGCATTGATAGAAAGACACATATTCTCATTATAGCGTCGTATAGAGGACTCTGTTGCTTCATACGCGACTTCCACGTTGTTCTTTTTACGTCATGTCTTACCTCAGGAGGCCCCGCCCCCCTTCTGTGTGACAGGGATAGTGTCCTGCTGTGAGGTGCATGTGTGAACAGTTAAGGCGCTGGAGAACCCTTTCTTACTTACTCAGTTCTAAGAGTTAACATTTTTAAGATTCTGACCTGTCTGATCAGGACACACACACACACACACACACGCACACACACACACACACACACACACACACACACACACACACACACACACACACACACACACACACACACACACAAAGAGGACAGACACACTGTCAGTTGCCCTCTGGTCTGATTTCTCTCTCATGAATAATGTATTTAGCTCTAAATGCTTAAGTTGAATTATTAGGATGTTTTATTCAGGAGGATGCTTGGAGGGGCGGGGGGTGGGGGGGGGTTGCAAGGCGTCAGAGCGCCCGGGCACACTGGAACATGATTTGGATTAATTAGTAATGGTGAGCGTAAGGCGCTGCTGAGGTAACATTAATGCAGACACGCTGCTTACAGCTGTTTCCTCTAATTTGCAGGAGAGGAGACGCCGCCGCCGTCCACCGTTTGATCCTCGGGTCAGCCTTGTGTCCCTGAAGAGACGCAGTACATACTGGACGGTCTTTAATCAGAAGGTACATTAATGGAGTCAGACGTCAGGATGTCTGGACGCTGCATTCAACCAGTAAGTGTACTTTATAATTATTTTCATTATTAATTATTCATAATTATAAACGTCCCTTTGAGTCAGCACACAGCTTTAACGTCCTGAGAGCTTCAGACTGACGTAAATAATCATCAATTCAGACGGAATACTTCAAAATAAAAGCATAACAAACACTGTGCTGAAAGGAAACATGACGTAAAAAATGTGATTAATGATGATTTTTAAAAATGAATGGCTTGACAGTCCGAGTCAGAAGTAAAATGTTTAATTTTATTTAAGGGGGCATTACACCAAATCAGCTGCTTTAAGACCCCCTGATGTCACAGACCTCCATAGACACGGTGTTCACAGACGAGTTTGGGTTCAATCTTCATCTTCTAGAACAACAAGGACATCAGTGAGTCACGTTTTATCAGACAGATTCAATGATCTCTTCTTCAGCCACCTGTTATTCTTACTCTGCTGGAATTCATTTATGTGTGTGTGTGTGTGTGTGTGTGTGTGTGTGTGTGTGTGTGTGTGCGTGTGCGTGCGTGCGTACGTGCGTGTGTGTCAACAGATGGTCATGTCAGTGTTGCATATGTTCTGTTCCTCCGTAGGGACGATTCAAACACACAACGACTTTATTTAACAACAAGAGATGGTTTCTTTCTCTTCTTGGTGGATTTGCAAACCAAATATGTGCATACTGCCACCTACTGTATCGGACTGTGTACATACGCACTGTGCTCCCAGTCTCTGATGACCTGGGATCAGGACCAAGTCCCAGTTTGAAATCTTGTTAGCTAGGATCAGGACCAGGTCCCTGTTTGAAATCTTGTTAGCTAGGATCAGGACCAGGTCCCAGTTTGATGACCTGTTAGCTAGGATCAGGACCAGGTCCCAGTTTGATGACCTGTTAGCTAGGATCAGGACCAGGTCCCATTTTGATGACCTGTTAGCTAGGATCAGGACCAGGTCCCAGTTTGATGACCTGTTGGCTAGGATCAGGACCAGGTCCCATTTTGATGACCTGTTAGCTAGGATCAGGACCAGGTCCCAGTTTGATGACCTGTTAGCTAGGATTAGGACCAGGTCCCAGTTTGATGACCTGTTAGCTAGGATCAGGACCAGGTCCCTGTTTGATGACCTGTTAGCTAGGATCAATACCAGGTCCCATTTTGATGACCTGTTAGCTAGGATCAGGACCAGGTCCCATTTTGATGACCTGTTAGCTAGGATCAGGACCAGGTCCCAGTTTGATGACCTGTTAGCTAGGATCAGGACCAGGTCCCATTTTGATGACCTGTTAGCTAGGATAAGTACCAGGTCCCAGTTTGATGACCTGTTAGCTAGGATTAGGACCAGGTCCCATTTTGATGACCTGTTAGCTAGGATCAGGACCAGGTCCCAGTTTGATGACCTGTTAGCTAGGATTAGGACCAGGTCTCAGTTTGATGACCTGTTAGCTAGGATCAGGACCAGGTCCCATTTTGATGACCTGTTAGCTAGGATCAGGACCAGGTCCCAGTTTGATGACCTGTTAGCTAGGATCAGGACCAGGTCCCATTTTGATGACCTGTTAGCTAGGATCAGGACCAGGTCCCAGTTTGATGACCTGTTAGCTAGGATCAGGACCAGGTCCCATTTTGATGACCTGTTAGCTAGGATCAGGACCAGGTCCCAGTTTGATGACCTGTTAGCTAGGATCAGGACCAGGTCCCATTTTGATGACCTGTTAGCTAGGATCAGGACCAGGTCCCAGTTTGATGACCTGTTGGCTAGGATCAGGACCAGGTCCCATTTTGATGACCTGTTAGCTAGGATCAGGACCAGGTCCCAGTTTGATGACCTGTTAGCTAGGATTAGGACCAGGTCCCAGTTTGATGACCTGTTAGCTAGGATCAGGACCAGGTCCCATTTTGATGACCTGTTAGCTAGGATCAGGACCAGGTCCCATTTTGATGACCTGTTAGCTAGGATCAGGACCAGGTCCCATTTTGATGACCTGTTAGCTAGGATCAGGACCAGGTCCCATTTTGATGACCTGTTAGCTAGGATCAGGACCAGGTCCCAGTTTGATGACCTGTTAGCTAGGATCAGGACCAGGTCCCATTTTGATGACCTGTTAGCTAGGATCAGGACCAGGTCCCAGTTTGATGACCTGTTGGCTAGGATCAGGACCAGGTCCCATTTTGATGACCTGTTAGCTAGGATCAGGACCAGGTCCCATTTTGATGACCTGTTAGCTAGGATCAGGACCAGGTCCCAGTTTGATGACCTGTTAGCTAGGATCAGTACCAGGTCCCAGTTTGATGACCTGTTAGCTAGGATTAGGACCAGGTCCCAGTTTGATGACCTGTTAGCTAGGATCAGGACCAGGTCCCATTTTGATGACCTGTTAGCTAGGATCAGGACCAGGTCCCAGTTTGATGACCTGTTAGCTAGGATCAGTACCAGGTCCCAGTTTGATGACCTGTTAGCTAGGATCAGGACCAGGTCCCTGTTTGATGACCTGTTAGCTAGGATCAGGACCAGGTCCCAGTTTGATGACCTGTTAGCTAGGATCAGTACCAGGTCCAAGTTTGATGACCTGTTAGCTAGGATCAGGACCAGGTCCCATTTTGATGACCTGTTAGCTAGGATAAGTACCAGGTCCCAGTTTGATGACCTGTTAGCTAGGATCAGTACCAGGTCCCAGTTTGATGACCTGTTAGCTAGGATCAGGACCAGGTCCCTGTTTGATGACCTGTTAGCTAGGATCAGGACCAGGTCCCATTTTGATGACCTGTTAGCTAGGATCAGGACCAGGTCCCATTTTGATGACCTGTTAGCTAGGATCAGGACCAGGTCCCATTTTGATGACCTGTTAGCTAGGATCAGGACCAGGTCCCAGTTTGATGACCTGTTGGCTAGGATCAGGACCAGGTCCCATTTTGATGACCTGTTAGCTAGGATCAGGACCAGGTCCCAGTTTGATGACCTGTTAGCTAGGATTAGGACCAGGTCCCAGTTTGATGACCTGTTAGCTAGGATCAGGACCAGGTCCCATTTTGATGACCTGTTAGCTAGGATCAGGACAAGGTCCCAGTTTGAAATCTTGTTAGCTAGGATCAGTACCAGGTCCCATTTTGATGACCTGTTAGCTAGGATAAGTACCAGGTCCCAGTTTGATGACCTGTTAGGTAGGATTAGGACCAGGTCCCAGTTTGATGACCTGTTAGCTAGGATTAAGACCAGGTCCCAGTCTGATAAACAGGCCTGTTTGATTTGATTGGCTGCTTCGGCTTACAGCGACATTGCTTCGGCTTAAAGCGACGAGCGTTGTAACTCTGTGTCTTCAGCTGAAAAGTTGAACCTTTTTAACTTCATTCGCGCCCAAAATTTGTAAGAAAAAACGCTTTATGCAGCAGCAGAGGAGAGCGCCGGGCGAGCGCTAAGAAACCAACGGTTCTGCTGGTGACACTTTTCTATCGATGCGTTTCTGAGTGATAAAGAGTAAAGAGTTCATAAAGAACCTTCTTCACATGAACTAGGCTTGGGCAGTATTACGGTATTAGGGTATACCACGGTATTTAGAAGTCCCGACGGTATGACTTTTTATACTGGCAAAAAATACAAATACAAACAAATATAATGTATTGAGGGGAGGGGTTGTAGTGCACAGCACACGCCAGCAGGGGTCAGCTCCTATGTAGACCCCCGTTACCGTGGCCTCTATGACTGCAGAGCTGCTAGCCCTGCTGGAAAGGTAACCGACTAACATCAGAGTGGAGGAGGGAGACTTTATCACATCTTTTCTTATTCACCAGGTCATAATCGTGCATTTACAGAAAACGGGGGCATTTTGTTCCGTAAATAAACCTTGTCGAGTGCTCTTTTGATTGAAAGAGTCCTGTATTAAAGGGGACATATTTTGAAAAATCCAACATCCATATATTTGGGTAACCTGAGTGTCTATCAACCCACAAAATTTAAAATAAACCCATCCAGTCCTTTGTTTGTGGTCTGCATGAGTCTTACAACACAGAGAAAAATGCTCTGTTTCAAATTTTCTCAACTTGTGACATCACAAGTTGGATTGTGGTAATTAATCCCCTCCCCTCCCCTGGTATCTCCACCCATGGACTCCACCCCCAGCCTAGAGCAAAACTTATGCACAGGTCTGCCATTTTTATTCTCGCTAGCGAAGGAGTGATGTCTACTGGGAAAACTCAGGGGGGGCTCATTGCATTTAAAGAGACACACACACCAAAACGGAGTGTTCTGAGAGAGCTGGTTTATACAGGGTCACAAACCTCCTCTGGTGCTTGATTCATGTTATATTTTGACCAAAGCACAGTACAGATGTTTCATTTAGACCACAGGGGACTGTTTGAAAAGGTGGAGAAGGGGGATGATATGTCCTATATTAAAGTTAAAGAGTGACCAGCGAAGTCGGGCAGCGCGACTCGCAAGCTAGGAGTCTGTGCCTCTGCTTGCCTTCACAACTTTCACTGCAGCTCAACTACCGTACTGTAGCTAGTAGGACTGCAAGCTCCAAAATTGAAAACAAACGTAACTAAAAGAGTGACGCAGCTGCACACAAACTGCACGTTGTTGACATAACTGAACACAATAGAAATTGTCACGCAGGAAGACAGTTTAAGCTTTATTTCTCTCTTTGATACTTTCAAAAACAAGGTGCGTCTTATACCGGTGCGACTTATATTCCGGATTTTACGGTAAATGATATTCGCCTGCCGTTGTTGTGATATGTGGATTGTAAAAACATCTGCATCTGTGTTTAAGTGCAGCATCCGAGCGAATCTTCAGCACAGCTGGAAACACAGTCACACCACAACACTCCTAACTAAAAACAATGTAGATATGCTTATCTTCTTGGCAATAAACCTCAATGATTAGAGTGAGCAATTCATTATGTTATTTGAAATAGAAGTTGTAGGTGTCCTTAATTGATGTAAAAGTAAAATAGAAAATGACAATAATTTATGAAAACAGGAAAGTTAGCTAAAGCAGAAACTATGTCGGCAACCATGTTATGAACTGTATGCTGCTGCAACAATGGAAGTTCAGTCAGGAACACTTTGTCAAAATTATATTTGGCGGTATGGCTCTGTGAGGGATCTCCCTGCCCTTCCACGTGCTTACGTGGAAAGCTATAAGGCAGGGAGATAAGCAGCAAACCCCCAAACAAGCATACCAGGCAACCTCCCTGGCCTTCCAAGGACTATGTGGCCTGCCTGAACTAACGCGAGGCTCCATTTATTTTTAGTTTTATTTTTTCAAAAAAATTAATTTCAATTTTTTTTTCCAAATACCGTCATATATTGTATACCGTGGTAAAATGGCAAGACGGTGTGGTATTATGAAAAAACGGACACCGCCCAAGCCTAACATGAACCTCCAACATCCACAGATTCTGTTTCTCTAAACGACGACAGTCGTGAATAAACAACAAAAGCAGCTGAATCCAAGTCCTGCACGTTTTATTCATTTTATTTTGAAGTTGAGCCGAAAGCAGCGGGTGACGGATGAAACCGAAACATCTCTGTATATTCAACACGCCTCTGATCTGTGTATGTGTGCTGTTGATTAGCTTGTGTGTGTGTGTGTGCATGTATGTGTGTGTGCGTGTGCGTGTGTGTGTGTGTGTGTGTGTGTGTGTGTTGGATCGGCTCTTTTATGAATCATTTATCTCAGAATCACGTTTGTAATCATCTCAGCCTCTGAAATGAGTCTATTATTCGGTTTTTCACACAGATGATGTTTCATGTGTCTGCAGGCTGCGGACGCTTAACAAATAAAAATGTGACAAATGACTCTTTTTGTGCTCAGCATCACCCTCAGGACAAATGCAGCACGTTGTTCTGTTAGACGGCGAGCAGGCAGCTCATCATGTGACTGTTTAAGCGACAGTCAAAGATGTTCATCAGAGAGATGTTTGAACAACTCCGTGCTGCAGTGATCAGCATCTCTGAGGGGAACTGGAGGATGTTACCCCTTCCTCAAACTTCATGATTATAAGTTTTGTTTTCTCTTGTTCATCGAGGCCACGCAGAGAACGTCATTATGTGCAGATCAAACTTGTAAAACATGAACTACTTCTTCAGTTGAGCTGTTAATAATTCAAACACCCAAACAGATCAACAAGAGTGCAGCACAGAGAGCGCCTCAGTCCATGAAGTGTTCCAGATTTAAAGACGTGACCACGGTGCACCCTCCAAACCAACACAATGATGATGATGTCACAAAGGTTCTTCTTACAGGTGAGACTGACGTCTGCTTTAAACCAACACGATGATGATGATGATGATGATGATGATGATGTGACAAAAGGGGACATATTATGAAAATCTACTTCTACGGTGTTTTTGAACATATATTTGGTAACCTGAGTGTCTACAGACCCACAAACTGTGAAATAAATCCATCCAGTCCTTTGTTTGTGGTCTGCATAAGTCTTACAACACAGAGAAAAATGCTCCGTTTCTAATTTTAACAACTTGTGACGTCACAGTGGGATTCTGGTAAAAAAAACAAAAACTCCCCTCCTCTGGTATCTCCACCCATAGACTCCACCCCCAGCCTAGAGCAAAACTTTTGCGCAGGTCTGCCATTTTTATTCTCGCTACAGAGGAGTGATGTCTACGGGGAAAACTCAGGGGGGGCTCATTGCATTTAAAGAGACACACACACCAAAACGGAGCGTTCTGAGAGAGCTGCTTTATACAGGGTCACAAACCTCCTCTGGTGCTTGATTCATGTTATATTTGGACCAAAGCAAAGTGTTGTTAGTCTCACCTGTCTTGTTATATCTGTTCCTCAGATCCACCATCCCGGTCCTCCCGACTGTCTTCCTCTCTTTGCTCTCTGTCCTCTGCGGTCCTGTCCTCCTGGACCCCTCGCCCCATGTTCCCGCTCGTTTCGCGTGGGCTAATGAAGGGGTCAAGGAAGGACAGGACCACAGAGTATTTCTCTTTCCCGTTTCCCTCCTCTTCTCCTTCATATATGTATCTTGCAGACCCTTCCACGCCTTTCTGCAAGTGTCCTCTGACAAAGAGAAATACAAATTAAATCCCCGCCAGAAATAAAACACAGATGGCTTGTTCGCTCTATGGTTCTGTTAACTGCGGGTATTGACCAACCGGTCACTTTAATAAAGTAAATATAACTTTTCTTCACTAGGTATCCCCGACTTCAGCGCTGATGGTGTGCCAGGCCCTCTCCTTCTTATTGCTGTCCTTGTAAGAAGACATAGTAGTGTCAACAAGCTCCGGGTGTCCACAGACACTATCAGTTTCTCCTCCATCCTGCAGTGTCGATCCATCTGACGTCACCAGCCCTTTAATGCTGATTCGCTGTGGCGCAGGGAATTTGTTGCTGAAGTTGAGTATTTTGAACTCACGAATTCCGCGTCCATCGCGCTACTATACATTCGCATTTGGTGTGTACACAGCTTTAGTCCCACCTGTGTTGTTAGTCCCACCTGTGTCATTAGTCTCACCTGTAATGATAGTCTCACCTGTAATGATAGTCCCACCTGTAATGATAGTCCCACCTGTAATGACAGTCTCACCTGTAATGACAGTCTCACCTGTAATGACAGTCTCACCTGTAATGACAGTCTCACCTGTAATGACAGTCTCACCTGTAATGACAGTCTCACCTGTAATGATAGTCCCACCTGTAATGACAGTCTCACCTGTGTTGTTAGTCTCACCTGTAATGACAGTCTCACCTGTAATGACAGTCTCACCTGTAATGATAGTCTCACCTGTAATGATAGTCTCACCTGTAATTACAGTCTCACCTGTAATGATAGTCCCACCTGTAATGATAGTCCCACCTGTAATGAAAGTCCCTCCTGTAATGATAGTCCCACCTGTGTCGTTAGTCTCACCTGTGTCATTAGTCTCACCTGTGTCATTAGTCTCACCTGTGTCATTAGTCTCACCTGTGTCATTAGTCCCACCTGTAATGATAGTCTCACCTGTAATGATAGTCTCACCTGTAATGATAGTCCCACCTGTAATGATAGTCCCACCTGTAATGATAGTCTCACCTGTAATGACAGTCTCACCTGTAATGATAGTCCCACCTGTAATGATAGTCTCACCTGTAATGACAGTCCCACCTGTAATGATAGTCCCACCTGTAATGATAGTCTCACCTGTAATGACAGTCTCACCTGTAATGATAGTCTCACCTGTAATGATAGTCTCACCTGTGTCATTAGTCTCACCTGTAATGATAGTCTCACCTGTGTCATTAGTCTCACCTGTAATGATAGTCCCACCTGTGTCGTTAGTCTCACCTGTAATGATAGTCCCACCTGTAATGATAGTCTCACCTGTGTCGTTAGTCTCACCTGTAATGATAGTCCCACCTGTAATGATAGTCTCACCTGTGTCATTAGTCTCACCTGTAATGATAGTCTCACCTGTAATGATAGTCTCACCTGTAATGATAGTCCCACCTGTGTCGTTAGTCTCACCTGTGTCATTAGTCTCACCTGTGTCATTAGTCTCACCTGTAATGATAGTCCCACCTGTGTCGTTAGTCTCACCTGTAATGATAGTCTCACCTGTAATGATAGTCCCACCTGTAATGATAGTCTCACCTGTAATGATAGTCCCACCTGTGTCATTAGTCTCACCTGTGTTGTTAGTCTCACCTGTGTCATTAGTCTCACCTGTGTTGTTAGTCTTACCTGTAATGATAGTCTCACCTGTAATGATAGTCCCACCTGTAATGATAGTCTCACCTGTAATGATAGTCTCACCTGTAATGATAGTCTCACCTGTAATGATAGTCTCACCTGTAATGATAGTCCCACCTGTAATGATAGTCTCACCTGTAATGATAGTCCCACCTGTAATGATAGTCTCACCTGTAATGATAGTCTCACCTGTGTCGTTAGTCTCACCTGTGTCATTAGTCTCACCTGTGTCATTAGTCTCACCTGTGTTGTTAGTCTCACCTGTAATGATAGTCTCACCTGTAATGATAGTCTCACCTGTTGCTATAGTGCGCCTGCGCGGACCGTGCAGGCTGCCTGTTAGCGTCGCTCTGCTCGTTTCTAACCTTTTTCACACTTAACTCTTTAATTTCTACTTTTATTGTTCTACTTTTTTTGGTGGCACCTTATTTAAACTGTGCCCTCTCTATCTACGCCTTTGGAGAGAGTTTTTGGACACTTTACAACATGGAAAATCATTCATTCATTCTTCCCACCGTTGCGGAGCAACCCCGTATTGTTTACAGTCGGGATCAGCTTTTCGCGCTGATGCCGGCCACAACAGCTACTACTACTCTGGATATCCCCGCGGACTTTTGGAAAGTCAAGACACACAGGGGACGTAGAGGAGGAAAGAAGCAGCGAGGGAAGAGTGTGGGGCCGCGGAAACTGAGACTTAGAGAAAGGAGTTTTAAGCCGTGTCTCCCCACTCTCATCATGGGTAACGTGAGGTCCCTGGGTAACAAGATGGACGAGCTAACGGCGTTAGCCAGGAGTCAGCGGGAGTACCGGGAGTGCAGCCTGATGTGCTTTACTGAGACCTGGCTACATCAGGACGTCCCCGATGACAACGTCTCCCTGGACGGCTTCCAGACTGTCCGGGCCGACCGGGATGCCACCGAGTGCGGTAAGAAGAAAGGCGGCGGGCTCGCCGTCCTCGTCAACAACTGATGGTGTCATCCTGGTCATGTAACGATTAAAGAACGCGTTTGTTGCCCGGACATTGAACTGCTAACTGTGGGACTCCGGCCATATTATTTACCCAGAGAAATATCTCATGTTATTCTGCTGGCTGCATATATCCCCCCCTCTGCTAACCCAACGGCGGCGTGTAACGTCATACACGCCGTCGTATCCCGACTACAGACTGATCACCCGGGTGCTCTAATCATGATCTCGGGTGACTTCAACCATGTCACTATGGCCAAAACATTGCCAACCTACAAATAATATGTGAACTGCACAACCAGAGGGGAGAAGACCCTGGACCTGCTGTATGCTAATGTCAAAGAGGCATACAGCTCTTCTAGCCTCCCCCCACTGGGAAGGTCGGATCACAACCTGATTCACCTCACCCCCTGCTATGTACCCCTGGTGAATAGGAAGCCTGCCACGACAAAGGAAGTGAGGAGATGGTCTGAGGAGGCTTATGGCACACTGCAGGGTTGTTTTGAGGTGACAGACTGGCAGGCACTCTGTGATCCTCATGGAGAGGACATCGACGGGCTCACAGAGTGCATCACGGACTATATCAACTTCTGTGTGGACTGCACTGTCCCAGCAAAGACTGTCCTTTGTTATTCTAACAACAAGCCGTGGATAACGAAGGACATCAAGGCCACCCTGAATGCCAAGAAGAGGGCTTTCAGAGATGGAGATCAGGAGGAGGTGAGGAAAACTCAAGTGGTCTTGAAAGGGAAGATCAGGAAGGCCAAGGACAGCTACAGGAGGAAGCTGGAGCGAAAACTCCAGCAAAACAACACAAGGGAGGTGTGGAGTGGCATGAAGACCATCACAGGCTTCAAGACAACAAACAGCAGGGGTGTTGATGGCTTCGTGGACAGGGCCAATAAGTTAAACTTGTTTTTTAATAGGTTTGATATGGCCCCTGCTCCCCCCCCCCTCCCCTGCCGCCTGCCTGCAGGCACCAGACACTCCACTGCCCCTCCCCCTCCTCAAAGCCCATGGTCGTCAGGGGGGGGTCGTTCACACCCTCCCTCCCCTGGCCCCCTGTCTTCAGGAGAGGGTCCTTCTCACCACCCCCTCCCCTTGAGCCCCCAGTCTAACAGCCCTCTCTTATCAGATGATTCATCCCCCCTCACTTCTGCCACCTCCACATTGTACTTCACCGTAGACGATGTGAGAAGACAGCTGACGAGACTCCACGCGGGCAAAGCTGCAGGTCCAGATGGGGTCAGCCCCAAGGTGCTCAAAGCCTGTGCCCCCCAGCTCTGTGGAGTCCTTCATCACGTCTTCAGCAATAGCCTGAATCTACAAAGAGTCCCTGTGCTGTGGAAGACGTCCTGCATCGTTCCTGTACCGAAGACGCCGCGCCCCTGCGACGCTAAGGACTACAGACCGGTGGCTCTGACGTCTCACATCATGAAGACTCTGGAGAGACTGATCCTGGATCAGCTTCGGCCGATTGCCAGGTCCCGATTAGACCCCCTTCAGTTCGCCTACCAGCCTCAACTGGGAGTGGAGGATGCCATCGTGTTCCTGCTCAACCGTGTCTACGCTCACCTGGACAAGCCGGACAGCACTGTGAGGGTCATGTTCTTTGACTTCTCCAGTGCTTTCGACACCATCCAACCGGCTCTACTGGGTGAGAAGATAACGACGATGCAGGTGGATGCTCCTCTCGTGTCCTGGATTGTTGACTACCTGACTGGCAGACCGCAGTATGTACGCCTTACACACTGTGTGTCAGATAGGGTGGTCAGCAACACGGGGGCCCCACAGGGGACGGTCCTGTCTCCCTTCCTCTTCACCCTCTACACCACGGACTTCAACTACAACACCGAGTCCTGCCATCTTCAGAAGTTTTCTGACGACTCGGCTGTAGTTGGATGTATCAGCAAGGGTGATGAGGCCGAGTACAGGACTGTGGTGGGGGACTTTGTCGCATGGTGTGAGCAGAACCATCTCCAGCTCAACGTGGCAAAGACTAAAGAACTGGTGGTGGACCTGAGGAGGAAGAAGGCACCGGTGACCCTTGTTTCCATCCAGGGGGTCGATGTGGACTCTGTTGAGGATTACAAATACCTGGGAGTTTACATTGACAATAAACTGGACTGGACTAAGAACACTGATGCCGTCTACAAGAAGGGCCTGAGCTGCTTCTACTTCCTGAGGAGGCTGAGGTCCTTCAACATCTGCAGGACGATGCTGAGGATGTTCTATGAGTCTGTGGTGGCCAGTGCTATCCTGTTTGCTGTGGCGTGTTGGGGCAGTAGGCTGAAGGTAGCGGACTCAAACAGACTCAACAAACTGATCCGCAAGGCCAGTGACATCGTTGGGGTGGAGCTGGACTCTCTGACGGCGGTGTCAGAGAGAAGGATGCTGTCGAAGTTGCGTAACATCTTGGACAATGCCCCACACCCACTCCATGACGTGCTGGTCAAACACAAGAGCACATTCAGTGCTAGACTGATCCCTCCACGATGCACCACAGAACGCCACAGGAGGTCATTCCTGCCTGTGGCCATCAAACTTTACAATGCATCTCTCTAAGAGGCGCACACTGTATACTTGTACACTGGACTTATTTACTTATTTACTATTTATTTAATGTGCAATCTGTTTTTCTTAACCGGCCAACTGTGCAATATATTTATAATTTTATATACAAGCAATTATCTATACACTTATACATACACCGTGCACTACCTGTTAACACCTGTAAATTCATCATGTAAATACTTTATCTCTACCTTGTACATATGTTATTATAGTGTTTACTGAGTACTTACCTCTGCTTATTTTATTGCTATTATTATCTCTATTTCCTACTGTGTATTGAAGATCTGCGCTGGCACCCGAATTTCCCCCCGGGGATTAATAAAGTATTTCTGATTCTGATTCTGATTCTAATGATAGTCCCACCTGTAATGATAGTCTCACCTGTAATATTAGTCTCACCTGTAATATTAGTCTCACCTGTAATGATAGTCTCACCTGTGTCGTTAGTCTCACCTGTGTCATTAGTCTCACCTGTGTCATTAGTCTCACCTGTAATGATAGTCTCACCTGTAATGATAGTCCCACCTGTAATGATAGTCTCACCTGTAATGATAGTCCCACCTGTAATGATAGTCTCACCTGTAATATTAGTCTCACCTGTAATGCTAGTCTCACCTGTAATATTAGTCTCACCTGTAATGATAGTCTCACCTGTAATGATAGTCTCACCTGTAATGATAGTCTCACCTGTAATGACAGTCTCAGTTGTAATGATAGTCTCACCTGTAATGATAGTCCCACCTGTAATGATAGTCTCACCTGTGTTGTTAGTCTCACCTGTGTCATAAGTCTCACCTGTAATGATAGTCCCACCTGTGTCGTTAGTCTCACCTGTAATGATAGTCTCACCTGTAATGATAGTCCCACCTGTGTCGTTAGTCTCACCTGTGTCATTGGTCTCACCTGTGTCATTAGTCTCACCTGTGTCATTAGTCTCACCTGTGTTGTTAGTCTCACCTGTAATGATAGTCCCACCTGTAATGATAGTCTCACCTGTAATGATAGTCTCACCTGTAATGATAGTCTCACCTGTAATGATAGTCTCACCTGTAATGATAGTCCCACCTGTAATGATAGTCTCACCTGTAATGATAGTCCCACCTGTAATGATAGTCTCACCTGTGTTGTTAGTCTCACCTGTGTCATTAGTCTCACCTGTAATGATAGTCCCACCTGTAATGATAGTCCCACCTGTAATGATAGTCTCACCTGTAATGATAGTCCCACCTGTAATGATAGTCTCACCTGTAATGATAGTCTCACCTGTAATGATAGTCTCACCTGTAATGATAGTCTCACCTGTAATGATAGTCTCACCTGTAATGATAGTCTCACCTGTAATGATAGTCCCACCTGTAATGATAGTCTCACCTGTGTTGTTAGTCTCACCTGTGTCATTAGTCTCACCTGTAATGATAGTCCCACCTGTAATGATAGTCCCACCTGTGTTGTTAGTCTCACCTGTAATGATAGTCCCACCTGTAATGATAGTCCCACCTGTGTTGTTAGTCTCACCTGTGTCATTAGTCTCACCTGTAATGATAGTCTCACCTGTGTTGTTAGTCTCACCTGTAATGATAGTCTCACCTGTAATGATAGTCCCACCTGTAATGATAGTCCCACCTGTGTTGTTAGTCTCACCTGTGTCATTAGTCTCACCTGTAATGATAGTCTCATCTGTAATGATAGTCCCACCTGTGTCATTAGTCTCACCTGTAATGATAGTCCCACCTGTGTCGTTAGTCTCACCTGTAATGATAGTCTCATCTGTAATGATAGTCCCACCTGTGTTATTAGTCTCACCTGTAATGATAGTCTCACCTGTAATGATAGTCCCACCTGTAATGATAGTCTCACCTGTAATGATAGTCCCACCTGTAATGATAGTCTCACCTGTGTTGTTAGTCTCACCTGTGTCATTAGTCTCACCTGTAATGATAGTCCCACCTGTAATGATAGTCTCACCTGTGATGTTAGTCTCACCTGTAATGATAGTCCCACCTGTAATGATAGTCCCACCTGTGTTGTTAGTCTCACCTGTGTCATTAGTCTCACCTGTAATGATAGTCTCACCTGTGTTGTTAGTCTCACCTGTAATGATAGTCCCACCTGTAATGATAGTCCCACCTGTAATGATAGTCCCACCTGTGTTGTTAGTCTCACCTGTGTCATTAGTCTCACCTGTAATGATAGTCTCACCTGTAATGATAGTCCCACCTGTGTCATTAGTCTCACCTGTAATGATAGTCCCACCTGTGTTGTTAGTCTCACCTGTAATGATAGTCTCATCTGTAATGATAGTCCCACCTGTGTCATTAGTCTCACCTGTAATGATAGTCCCACCTGTGTCGTTAGTCTCACCTGTAATGATAGTCCCACCTGTGTCGTTAGTCTCACCTGTGTTGTTAGTCTCACCTGTGTCATTAGTCTCACCTGTAATGATAGTCTCACTTGTAATGATAGTCCCACCTGTGTCATTAGTCTCACCTGTAATGATAGTCTCACCTGTAATATTAGTCTCACCTGTAATGATAGTCTCACCTGTAATATTAGTCTCACCTGTAATGATAGTCTCACCTGTAATGATAGTCCCACCTGTGTCGTTAGTCTCACCTGTGTCATTAGTCTCACCTGTGTCATTAGTCTCACCTGTAATGATAGTCTCACCTGTAATGATAGTCCCACCTGTAATGATAGTCTCACCTGTAATGATAGTCCCACCTGTAATGATAGTCTCACCTGTAATATTAGTCTCACCTGTAATGCTAGTCTCACCTGTAATATTAGTCTCACCTGTAATGATAGTCTCACCTGTAATGATAGTCTCACCTGTAATGACAGTCTCAGTTGTAATGATAGTCTCACCTGTAATGATAGTCCCACCTGTAATGATAGTCTCACCTGTGTTGTTAGTCTCACCTGTGTCATAAGTCTCACCTGTAATGATAGTCCCACCTGTGTCGTTAGTCTCACCTGTAATGATAGTCTCACCTGTAATGATAGTCCCACCTGTGTCGTTAGTCTCACCTGTGTCATTGGTCTCACCTGTGTCATTAGTCTCACCTGTGTCATTAGTCTCACCTGTGTTGTTAGTCTCACCTGTAATGATAGTCCCACCTGTAATGATAGTCTCACCTGTAATGATAGTCTCACCTGTAATGATAGTCCCACCTGTAATGATAGTCCCACCTGTAATGATAGTCTCACCTGTAATGATAGTCTCACCTGTAATGATAGTCTCACCTGTAATGATAGTCTCACCTGTAATGATAGTCTCACCTGTAATGATAGTCCCACCTGTAATGATAGTCTCACCTGTAATGATAGTCCCACCTGTAATGATAGTCTCACCTGTGTTGTTAGTCTCACCTGTGTCATTAGTCTCACCTGTAATGATAGTCCCACCTGTAATGATAGTCCCACCTGTGTTGTTAGTCTCACCTGTAATGATAGTCCCACCTGTAATGATAGTCCCACCTGTGTTGTTAGTCTCACCTGTGTCATTAGTCTCACCTGTAATGATAGTCTCACCTGTGTTGTTAGTCTCACCTGTAATGATAGTCTCACCTGTAATGATAGTCCCACCTGTAATGATAGTCCCACCTGTGTTGTTAGTCTCACCTGTGTCATTAGTCTCACCTGTAATGATAGTCTCATCTGTAATGATAGTCCCACCTGTGTCATTAGTCTCACCTGTAATGATAGTCCCACCTGTGTCGTTAGTCTCACCTGTAATGATAGTCTCATCTGTAATGATAGTCCCACCTGTGTCATTAGTCTCACCTGTAATGATAGTCTCACCTGTAATGATAGTCTCACCTGTAATGATAGTCTCACCTGTAATGATAGTCCCACCTGTAATGATAGTCTCACCTGTGTTGTTAGTCTCACCTGTGTCATTAGTCTCACCTGTAATGATAGTCCCACCTGTAATGATAGTCCCACCTGTGTTGTTAGTCTCACCTGTAATGATAGTCCCACCTGTAATGATAGTCCCACCTGTGTTGTTAGTCTCACCTGTGTCATTAGTCTCACCTGTAATGATAGTCTCACCTGTGTTGTTAGTCTCACCTGTAATGATAGTCTCACCTGTAATGATAGTCCCACCTGTAATGATAGTCCCACCTGTGTTGTTAGTCTCACCTGTGTCATTAGTCTCACCTGTAATGATAGTCTCATCTGTAATGATAGTCCCACCTGTGTCATTAGTCTCACCTGTAATGATAGTCCCACCTGTGTCGTTAGTCTCACCTGTAATGATAGTCTCATCTGTAATGATAGTCCCACCTGTGTCGTTAGTCTCACCTGTAATGATAGTCCCACCTGTGTTGTTAGTCTCACCTGTAATGATAGTCCCACCTGTGTCGTTAGTCTCACCTGTGTTGTTAGTCTCACCTGTGTCATTAGTCTCACCTGTAATGATAGTCTCACCTGTAATGATAGTCTCACCTGTGTCATTAGTCTCACCTGTAATGATAGTCTCACCTGTAATATTAGTCTCACCTGTAATGATAGTCTCACCTGTAATATTAGTCTCACCTGTAATGATAGTCTCACCTGTAATGATAGTCCCACCTGTAATGATAGTCTCACCTGTGTTGTTAGTCTCACCTGTGTCATTAGTCTCACCTGTAATGATAGTCCCACCTGTGTCATTAGTCTCACCTGTAATGATAGTCTCACCTGTAATGATAGTCCCACCTGTGTCGTTAGTCTCACCTGTGTCATTGGTCTCACCTGTGTCATTAGTCTCACCTGTGTCATTAGTCTCACCTGTGTTGTTAGTCTCACCTGTAATGATAGTCTCACCTGTAATGAT